>JADRCH010000108.1:6611148-6622426 GCA_019843965.1 Rhynchomys soricoides | reverse complement strand
AACAATAGTGAGCACTAGCCTTGTCTACATGAGGCTCTAGGTTCAATTCCCAATACTATAAACAAAAGGAAACAGCAACAAAAGGTGCTCTTTGGAACTCTACCCAGTTCAATACTTCATTTATAAAATATGGAAACAGGGCCAAAGTGTTTATAAAGAGCATACATAGGATTGTCATCACTCCTATTAAATATTTAAATTACACATAGAACATTTTGAATGCATAACTCAGAGGACTGATAATAACTTCTGCATCATCATCATCTCCTTAGGTCCTGAGTGGCACAAACTAGTATGAAAAATCAAATTTCTACCAATATCTAATACAACCTACAAACCCATGGACATAAGTTCTAAGAGGAAATAATATTACCCATTAAAATAACATTCTTTCACTTAAAACCAAGGACACCATACAGTAATTTTATTTTTGAACTAAAAAACACAATAAATTAGATGTGGTGGCTTATTCCTTTAGCCTCAGCTCTCAGAAAAGCTTAGGCAGGAAGAGAACTATAAGCTGCCTGGGCTACAGACAGAGATCTTCTCAAAACCTAAACAAAAAACTCAAAGCCAACCAGCAACAATAACAAACCTAGAAACAGTTTAAGTATTTAAAAAGTATTCCTTGTTTTTATGAATCAATACATTAAACAATGTCTAGCTCTCAAGAAGACCTGGAGTTCAGGGTCAGTTTGAATTACCCTTGTTTCAAAATAATAAACCCCCTTTCCCACATCTGGGTCTTCTACCATTTTAACAGAAAAAAGCAGGGCATGGTAGTAGCATAGATCTGTAGTCCCAGAATTTGGTTAGTGGAGGCAGGACAATCAGCTGAGGCTAGCTTCAGCTACACAGTGAGTCCCAAGGCTGACCTGCTCTACATAAGATCCTATCTAAACAAATCCAACTAATCAGTACCATTAACACCGTGAAAGCTGAGTGTGGTGGCACACCTCAGGAGGCTAAGACCAAACTGCTGTGAGTTCCAGGTCTGCTTGTGCTACAGAGAACCTGTATCAAAAACCAAAACAAAGACAAATAAAAATACACTTAAATGTAAAATATTCACTTTGCTTTTTTTTTTTCCTTTTTTGGGGGGCCGGGGGGAATAAACTTACTTTCCTGCTAGTTTTATTAAGGTATTGTAGTGAGGTCCTAGGTGAATGTGTGTTGTTGACATGTCTTAGACAATGTCAAGATCTCCATAGCCTTAGGCTCAGAGGAACAGCCAAAGTCTTCCTTGGGGGACTGAGCGCAAACTTTGACAGTGTGTGTAGAAAATTCCATCACAGTTTGTTTCCTTTGGGATTTTTATAGCCTATGAACTGTTCTGTATGAGAGCAGTTCTTTCTGTTACAAAGATTGACCAAACCTGTCTCCTTGATCCATTTGTATACCAGAAACCTGACCGCTTTGTTTACTTGTATGTAAAAACTTCCATGCCCTGCTCTGCTGTGTGCAATAATAAGCCTGCTTCCCTGTTCAACTCTGTAATAAACAGGCCGGGTTTCTGGGGTGCTGTGATTTTTCCTAGAGATCCCAGCCCAACCAATCTCAGCTTTTTCTATGTATCCATCGTCTGTCTTTTCATTTCCTCATTGCCAAATCCAGCAAAGACAGAGCACAGGTGTAACTGAGGAACAGAAGTCAAATATACTCCAACATAGACAGTTTTGATATATGTATATACTGTTTGACAATTGAATCAAACTATCATGTGTTATCTATAAATAAATTTTAGGGCTGGCAAATGACTCAGTGGGTAAAAGAAAGCACCTGATGACCTGTGTTTGAGTTCTGAAAACATATTGTGGAAGGAGAGTCAGCTCCAGAAAGTTGTCCCCTGCCCTCCAAATAGCACTGTGGTACACTTCTGTCAATACTTGTGCAATATGTAAATATAATGATAAATAAGGTAAGAGCAGCAGAGATCATATGTGTAAACACTGTCTTAACAAACAAACATCCTGGTGTGGTGGCCCATGTCTGTAATTCCAGCAGGAGGTAATAAGATTATGAGTTAAAGGTTGGGCTACACAGTAAGTTTAGGTCAGCCTGGGCTACAAAAAAAAAAAAAAAAAAAAAAACCACCTCGTATCTAAAACAAATAAACAAAATTAAGTCAATGAATATACCCACTAGTTCTTATTCACATTTTAAATTTTTAAACACAAAAGTTCCACAATACTATTTTAGTTACATCATCAATAATTGTAATAACCAGAAACTTTAACATACATACAAGTAATAATCCATTTACCTGCACTCCCTCAAGTAATCTTCTAACAAGGAACTCATCTGATATTGAGTGAAATCCATTTAGTCTACATGGCTGGCCACAGTTGTGAAAACCAACAAATGAACTTAAAATTACTAAGAATTTACCATGCCTAATTCCACAAACATGACTGTAAAATGCCCATGCTACCTGTGTGAATGAATCTGCATAACTAATTTCTTTAGGGAGTCTCAGGTTTAGAAAGTATTTACTTTTTACATTTCTGTATTTCATTTGTTACTGGTTTACTTACTTCTTGTTTTTCTTATTAAGCCAGTTCTCGTGTAACCCAGGCTGCCTTCAAATTCACAGCAACCCTCACATTGCCAAGTATGATGATTAAAATAGACAAAAACCACCACATGAAGTGTTACTGTAAATTTTATCTTTTTTTTCTGAGACAGGGTCTCACCACAGAGCCTTAGCTGGCCTGAGCCTCCAGGGGGACAGAATTTAAAGTTGTGTGTGACTATACTCTGCTCTCACATTGCTAATGGTACTATGTTTTGAGGCAGGATCTCATGTAGATCAGGCTACCTCAGACTCATGCCAAAGGTAATCTGAACTCCTAACCCTCCTGTCTTCACTTCCCAATTCAGAGGGATGCACCTGCTTCTGCCTATTGAGTGCTAGGATTAAAGGGATGTACTACCACCACAGGCTGGAAAGATGGCTCAGTGGTCAAGAGCACTGACTGTTCTTCCAAAGGTCCTGAGTTCAATTTCCAGCAACCACATGGTGGCTCTCAACTATCTGTAATGGGATCCGATGCCCTCTTCTGGTGTGTCTGAAGATAGCTATAGTGTACTCATATAAATAACAAATAAATCTTTAAAAAAACAAAAAGGGATATATCACCATGTCTAGCAACTGTAAGTTTTAGTAATAAATCTTATTGTCTAAGTCAGTAGTTCAGAATCTTCCGAATGCTGTGACCAGTTCCTCATTCTGTGATGAACCCAAACCATAAAATTATCTTGTTGCTACTTTATGAATCATAATGTACATATCTGATATATAGGATATTTGATATGTGCAACCCCTGTGAAAAGGTCATTTGACCTTCCAAAGAGGTCTCGACCACTGGTCTAGACTGGCCTAAAATTCTTACCCCTGGAAGGGCAACCAGTGCTAGCTGCTTGGCTATCTCTCCAGCCCTTACCTAATCAAAATATTTAAGTCAAATATTAATCAGGTATCATCCAAAAAATTATTATATAACATATTAACAATGCTAAAAATTACTCAGTAACAATTACACTGTTATTTGTTTAGCTGACAATTTATTCTCTGTCTAGAGATAAGAACATCTGTTTTCATTTCAGGGAAAGCTCTGTTATTTCCATTTCGTGTAACAGGAAAATTAACATGTGACTTCCCTAACAAAAGTAGCATGCACTAGAGGACTAAAAGATAAAAATACTGTGTAAGCCGGGCAGTGGTGGCGCACGCCTTTAATCCTAGCACTTTCGAGGCAGAGGCAGGTAGATTTCTGAGTTCAAGGCCTGCCTGGTCTACAGAGTGAGTTCCAGGACAGCCAGGGCTATACAGAGAAACCCTGTCTCGAATAACCAAAAAGAAAAAAGAAAAAAAAAAATTACTGAGGCATACCTTAGTTGTGCTTTCCTAGCATGCACAAAACCTGTAATTTCAACATTCAGGAGGTAGAAGACCATTTATTCAAGGTCATCCGTAACTACCTAGCTTTAGTTCCAGGCCAACCTAGGCTATGAGTCCTATCTTATGAATGTTCCACTGGTATCTCACTCTCCCAAAAACTATGAAATAACCTTGTGCTAGGTTTGACACCCCGACTCAAAATAACATAAGCCATCTATGGTAACTAAGTCTGTAAATCTACACTTGGTAGGCCAAGACAAGTAGAAATGCCAAGAGTTCACAGAAAGCATGGGATATAGGGCAAGACCTTGTCTTAAAAGGAAAACTTTCCAATCTAAATAAACAAGAGGTTTCAATTTTGTGTCTTGTCTCCCGAATCCCCCAATTAAATATTGTTTGAGTCAAAAACCCATACTGGGCTAGATTACATCTATAATCCCAGTAATTAGGAGGCATGCCAATCATAAATTCACAGGAATTTCAGAATAGTTTAGGGTACAACACCTTGTTTAAACACCAAAAAAAAGTGTATTTTAAAGTTTGAGGTCTCCTAAAACTTTTTTCTTCCCTGCATGATCAATTTAGTTATTCAAAATCACATTTAGACAAATATTAATATATGATTCAGTTAAACGATTACAAGGAAAATAAGAAGAATCTCACCCCCAATGGTACTCTCTTGAAATTCATGAAATTGGCCTTTCACAAAGCGAAGCACCAGGCTTGATTTGCCAACAGCAGACTCTCCTAGAAGGACCAGTTTGAACTGGCATATTTTATTTCCAGTATTTGGTCCGTTAGGTCTTGTTGCTCCTCGATTAGCCATGTCCAAATTTTAAAAGAGTCCCTAATTTCAGATTCCTAAATGAACTTCCAGGATGCAAGGTATCAATTTTGTTTTCTTTCTGGAGAAAATACCTGTGGAGACACAAATAACAACTAATAAATCAAAACTAAGTAAATCAGTACTAGTAATTTACTCACTGTATTGTAATAGCCTACTAACTAGACAGCCAGTATCATTTAGTTAATTTTGCCACCTTCCAAGAAAAATAATGGCATGCAATTTGAGCCTAAAATCACCTCAAGTTAACCTTCAAAAAGATTGTGAGAAATCTAAAGAAGAGAAAAAATTGCATGGAAAAAGAGAAAGTAATGGAATAGGTGTATCAAGAAAGCAGAAGGTAGACAATCTACAGAGAAGAAAGGGGTAAGAGAGCAGGCCAAGGAAGAGCAAAATGTAATGACACAAATGAAAATGTCACACATAACCGACCTCTCTGTGTATTAACCATGAAAAATGAAAAAAAGGAAAGAGGGTGTGGTGGCAACAGCAATGCCAAACTTGAGAAGGCTGAGTGAGGCAGGACTCAAAGCCGCGGATAACAAGTTAAGACCTGATTGCAAAACTAAACAGCAACTAACCTTCAACAATTTCACTTTGGAGCTGGGGACTGGAAGAGTGCTTGTCCAGCAGACAGAGAACTCTAGGTCCAAAACAAACAAACAGAAGACTTGACTTTGTGCCAGTTAGTATTCTACATACTTAATATAGTCACTCAACAGTATCGAACATTATTACAATTCTTATAAACAAGGAAACAGACACTGAAAGGTTAAGTAACTTACTGAGATCACACATTAACTATGACAGAGTAATCTGAGAAGTCAATCAAGAATTCAGATTCTAGGGGCTGGAAAGACAGCAGCTTAGTATGAGTACTACAATTCTAGGTGACTGGAGCTCAATTTGTAGGGTGATTTACAACCACCCATAACACCAGCTTCAGGTGATCCGGCATCCTCCTCAGGCCTTCCTTCTTGGGCACCAGCATTCATAAGCGCATACCCATGACATATAAACTAAAACCAAAACTAAAATCTTGAAAGGAAGAAAGAACAATAGGAGGACAGACAGACAGAAAAGAAAAAAATAGGTTCTAATATAATTCTTGGGTTAAAGTTATTTTGAAGGAAATTATGCTAGTAAATGGAAAGCTTCTAGAACAAGTCTAGAGTTTACTATCTGAAGGTTTCCATTAAATGACACAGTTTTCATATAATAGTAATTCCCAAACACCAAATAATTTTTAACTCCTATGACTGTGTGCCTAGCTGATAACAAGTTCTCTATTTAGTACAATTAAGACTTATTTACTTACAGTAATGGGGGGGTAGCATTGGGGCTAACAATATGTTTTGTTTTCTGTTTAGCAATGTATTTGGAAAAAGCTGGTCTGAGTGAGAGTCCTCTCCCCTCCTGTTTAGACAGGGTGTCACAAAGTAGTATTGAATGGCTTCTTCCAGCCCTTAAGATGTGTACCCAGACATCTAATCTTGGTAGAACTGAGAAATATTTGAAATACTCTTTTAGCTTATTCACAAGTCAACCTTAATATTTTACTCTAACCTCTTATCAATATATGGAACCTGGATGGGGGCAAGCCTGTATGTAATCCCAGTGCTCAGAGAACTGGAGGAAGGAGGGTTATGAAGTCCTTCTTAGGCTAGCCCAGGCTACATAAGACTTTGTTTCAAAAAAGGAAGAGGAGAAAGTTCACTGGGTAAAGCAGTTTCAGTATAAGCTTGGGTTTGGATTCTGGGAACCATGTACAGTGAAAAGGTGAGGACCACGACCTGAGTTTGTCCCTTTGATCCCCACAAAAACTCTGTGAGATGCACGTACCTTCACACAAGAATACATACACATACAAACATTACACACATAAACTAAATGTGGGTTATAAGCATATTAAAAACAAAATATACTAAGGATTTTCTCCCTAAAAAATTTCTTCGACCAAAAGCTACATTTAATTTATACTTCAAGTAAGAAATTTGTACTACCTATAAAATTTGTATTGATACATGGAACACTTGATAATGAAAAATTCATTAATAAATTTATCCATAATCTCTGTGTAGCCCTGGCTGTCCCTGAACTCAACCAATCAGTACATCTGCCTTTGCCTCCTGATTTCTCTAACTAAAGGTATGCCCCACCAAGCCCAGCTCAGTTTTTAAGATACCACCTCTTAGCCTAATCTAGTTACTAGCTTTGAAGAGTTCCGATCTTTAACAATAAATACTGACACATTTACAGATGAAATGTTTGAGCTGCTTCTAACCAACAGCACATAAAACTACATTTCTAGCCTGGCACGATGGAGTTCGCCTGTGGTCCTAGAACTTGAGAAGCTGAGACAGAAGCATTTCAGTCAGATATTTAGCAAGGCTCGTCTCAAAACAACAGACATAGTGGTCCAAGATTTTAATTCTAGTACTCCAGGGCCAGAAAAAGGTGGATGAATCGCTGTGGGTTCCAAGCTAGCCTTGTCTGCGAAGCATGTTTCAAGTCAACCAGAAATATACAGTGAGAGCTTGTCAACAGTAACTACCAAAAACTTCCATTTCTCCCCAATCCATAAAACAAACTAGGTTTTAAAGTTTAGTCCCAGCTATGCCAATTTCTGCCTAAGCAAGGTTTTAACTTTCAAGTCTCTATATCCATTATACTCCAATGCTGCACAGCAACTGAGACTGAAGTAAGACAACATATATAGTCTCTAATACAGTTCTTACTAAGTACACAGTGTTTGAATTGCCAATTAAAATGGCCTCTGGTGAATTAATTAATGCTTGTAGATCAATAGATTCATACAGACTGAAAAGGCACTAACATACCTTCTGCTTAAATATTTCTCAATTGTTCCTTATCTACAAATGAGTAAATGACTTATCCAGGACAAAACTTTGTTCTGTATGCCTTTAGTACTTCCAAAATCTCAGGGAAACATCAATTCATAGAAAATACATACAAAAATTAGTATTTAGCTTTGTTTTTTAAAAATTGTTATCTGCCCCACATCCCCATCACATTTTTGAAAGACAGAGACTTGTAGCCTAGGCAAGCACAGGATAGGTTAGGGACGGCCTGGATGCCTGATCCTACCTCAGCTTCCAGAATGCTAGGATGACAGGTGGGTGCCTTCATAGTCAATGTCTTTAAAGTGCAAAGCTACTAAATCTTAACTTCCAAAGACCTCAAACAGGAAATAAGCCAAATTATAAACATACACAGACTGACCACGATATTAATGCTAAGTGCAAGGGCTGGGGATACTTCAGTGAAGCTACTGCTCAGCACACAGAGGCTCTCTACTTATTACTTGTTATTTTTTATTCCACCAAAGAAAACGTTTGCAAAATATGCACCTTGATTCTTTAAAAATTTCACTGAGCCCTTAATTTGTGCCAGGCACTGTTGGCCTGCATACTTTGTTCACAACCCTACGGGTTCAAATTTTACATTAAGAACGATTTTGGGCAGTCCTCAGTATTCTGAAAGATGTAACATAGGTTTGTTTTGTTTTGTTTTTAAATTAGTTACGTGCAAGGCAACTGATTCAGAACTTTAAATTCATTTCGGCAAGGCAAAAACTAATATTCCAAGTGTGACAGTCAAAGCTTTAAACTTCCGGAGGTGTTAGGATGTTAACCAGCTCGCTCTGAGTCCCACGGCCTGGGCTCACCACCTCCCACGGAAGAGACCAGAGGACCCCACCATTCTCATAGCCCGGCCAACCTAGTCAGAGGTAGGCGGAGCTCCCCAATCCCCACCTGCCGTAGGCCCGGGTTCCTGTCTGGGAGAGGCCGAGAAATCAAACAGGGGTGCCGGGGCCAGGAGCTACGCCGGACCCTGCGGGTGCGCTCCTGAGCCATCCCTTCGCCCCGGATGCGATTAGGCTCGGCGGCCGGGTCAGAGACCCAAGAACCGGGCTGGAGACCGCCACGGCCCCAGGCTCTTCCCACGGCGCCATCTTGTGAAGGGAAGAGGGTGACACCCGCCGCTCCCCTGGCGGATCCCTACGTCCCAGGCTCCGAAGCTGCTGGAAGGATGAGTCACTAGAGCTGAGGGCCCGCGGCGGCTTGGAGGCCCAGGCACAGCCCGGGACCACGGAGACCCGCCCCGACGGCGGCTTACCTGGGGAGCGGCTCCCGGCAGCGAGGCCACGCACGGCCCGGAGATCGGATGTGCCGCAGCTGCAGCGGTGTCGCCTGCTAGCTGCTTCTCACACTGGCCGGCGAGGGACTCCGAGCGCCGTGCCGCCCCTGCCGGGCTGCGTCTCCGCCTCTCCGCTCCGCCTTCCTTTCTCCTCCTCCAGAGTCGCGGCGCTCGAGTTCCGAGGACTTCTTCCTAGTCGTTGTCGTCTTCCTCCTCCCTCGGTCTCCTCCCCTCAGACCGCCCCGGCTCCTCACGAACCAAAACACAAACACTCTGGGTCCAGCGAAGGAACTGCTTCCGCCGGCTCCGCCACGTAGCCGCACGCAGCAAAGAACGCCGTGAGGTCACTTCCGCTGCCGCCCGGTGGAGGAGGCCCGCAGTGGTTTCCTAAGGGGAGGGGCTGGAGTCACGTGGCCTCAGCGGGCAGGACTTCGCCTCCATCCTTGTCGGCAAAGGGAGCGTGTTCCAGCCCTTGCTAACACCACCTTTATCCGAACGGACATCGTCGGGCTCTGGGTACTAGGCGAGGCAGGAGCGTCAGGAATGAAGAGGGGGCGTGGGGTTGCGTCACGTATCTTCGCCAGTTTCCCCGGGCCAGACCTACTCACATCCTTGCTCTGCCTTCCTCCACCGGCCCCGGGGCTCCACCCTCACTTCCACCATTGTTATCTGGGCGGTGTCGCTCTAAGCTGGTCGGTTGGGAACCCGAGGGGCGTGGGCCAGACCTGCGTCCTATGGGTCTCTTCGGAGCTGACAGGGTCCCCAGTCCCTTTGTCAGCCTGGCCTGTCTTCCCATTGCGGTGATTTTTCGGTCTGAGGATTCACTCACAGGCCCCTCACACCGCCTCAGGCGTAGCAATTGTGGGAATAAAAGCAGTTCAGGAATAAAAGGTTTAGGCGAGGGCCTGTGGAGCCCTGGAAATGCCCTGCCCTTCCGGGAATGGGCGTGTCTGTGATCTCGGAGCGAATTAAGATGCTTAAATTCAAAAGCTCCCTTTAGACAGCATACCTCAAAAGAATAGCTTGCTTTTATTGAGAGTTTACCTGTGGGTTTTTTGTTTTTGGAGTGAAAAGGGGCAAACCCTAATAATTAGCGTTTAACCTGGGCAGTGGTGGCGCACACCTTTAATCCCAGCACTTGAGAAGCAGAGGCAGGCGGATTTGTGAGTTTGAGGCCAGCCTGGTCTACAAAGTGAGTTCCAGGACAGTCAAGGCTATCCAGAGAAACCCTGTCTCAAAAAAAAAAAAAAAAAAAAAAATAGCGTTTATTTGAAAATTCCCTTTGAATTAAGTACTAAACACTTTGGAGTCTCAGAAACATACAGCTGATATTAGGATCACACATCCGCCCACCCATTGATAAGCACAGTTGATCAGCCAGGAGTACTGAGGAGAGAGCCCTGTCATATTTCTAGAATGAATGAGTGAGGCAAATTGTTTGGCCAAGATCACAGGTTAGATATATTCTAGCCTGTGGCTGGCTCCAGAACACTAGTTCTTACGATTCCAATGAACAGCAGCCCAAGATGTTCATGGCTGCCCACAGCACACCTATTTAAGACGTTCCCTTGATCCTCACAGTCAGGTCCAAAACTCCACTCCCCGAAATTCTGGCACTGGTTTCCCTCTACCAAAAGAGTCATCTTCACTGTCCAAGGATCTGTGGTGCCTATTAGCATACCAAAACACAGGGCTGGCCTTCTGACTTACTCAGTAGCTGTAGCTCTTCTCAGTTCTTCTCACCCCACGGTCTACCCTACCCTCTCCAGCTAATGAGCTTCCCTCTCCTAGTTTCTCATTCCCATACTACCTTACCATTTGGCCCATTCTCTCTCTCCCCCCTTCCCACTCCCTCCTTTGGCCCCCTCTCTCATGGTCTCCTTTGCCCGAATTCTTTGTCTTCCTGCCTCTCTACATCGCCCCACCCTATGGCCCAGTTCAGTCAGCCAGTCTAACATTTTCTCTCCCTGCTCTGGATTTTTCCAGATGCCTCTTGCTGTACTCTCCCTCATACCTACAACAAAAACCTTCCCTTCAAACATACCTTTGGGTGGTCATGTCCTCAGTTTATACATCTGGTACCAAAAGCGTCCTTTATACACACACCACATGTACATTGAATGTTTTGATCAAATCCACTCCTCCAATTCCCTTCCCCTAAATACTCTCATATTCCATAACGATTTTCCTCCTTAACTTCAAGTACTCTTTTTTTATCATCATCATTTTTACATTTGATTTTATGTTTATGAGTGTTTTCTTGAATATATGTCTCTATACCATGTGGATCTCAAAAGAGCGTGTCCCTCCCTTTGCTGTCATAACTCTCTCTTGGTCTTCTGCTCTTGGCTCTTGGTCTCTCTTGGTCTTCT
>JADRCH010000108.1:6529673-6611138 GCA_019843965.1 Rhynchomys soricoides | reverse complement strand
TCTCTCTTGGTCTT
The DNA here is from genome assembly GCA_019843965.1 of Rhynchomys soricoides. Lineage (NCBI taxonomy): Eukaryota > Metazoa > Chordata > Mammalia > Rodentia > Muridae > Rhynchomys > Rhynchomys soricoides. The sequence continues at coordinate 6,611,124 of JADRCH010000108.1, read as the reverse complement.
CTGCTCTTGGCTCTTGGTCTCTCTTGGTCTTCTACTCTTGGCTCTTGGTCTCTCTTGGTCTTCTGCTCTTGGCTCTTGGTCTGCTTGTTCTCTCTCTTCTCTCTCCTCTCCCCTCTCTCCTCTCATGGTTCAGTTCAGTCTACTGGGCATGTTTAATCCACTACTTTCTCTCCCTGCTCTGGACTCCTCCAGATGCCCCTGGTTGTATTCTCTTCAACCACACTTTGGAAATGTTATGTCTTCATTTCAGTCATCAGGAGGGACATGTATGACACTCTCCAACCCCAAGAGGCTCAGCCTCTTCTAAGTGAACCAAGCTGCTGATTTGACTCTCCTAAGATATGTATAGATTATTTGTTTCTTCTGGCTTCTGCCACTCACTGTATTTGACTCTAAATTCTAGAGTCCACTTCCTAAGCTACTTCTTCACTCCCTTTGTTCTAACCATTTGTCTCTCCTCTCCTCATCTACTTGGTAAAGGTCTTCTTAGTCTCTCTGGCCCTTGGAGCCTGCTATTCGTTGTTGGGCACCTGTCACCGGGGCATCTCTCTCCTAAGACACTTACTTCTCTGCCTCAGTTTGGAACCCTACCGTTCCCCAAAAGCCTCTCCCAGTCCACCTCTTTAGCTGTTTTCTCTTCTATTCTAATCACTCTACTGTACTGGGTGTCACCCTGGAGCTGCCTGCTTTGTCTCTGTTGGACTACAACAAAAGATACACCCATGTGCCAGAAAGCGCCTCTTGCCCAATTGAGCCTCTATCATGTGGAAAGTGATACCTCTCCTCTGTGATTTGGAACAGTTCTCTCTGACAGCTCTTTCTGTCCACTTGTAGATGTGCCAGATTAAAATTCTAGTCACCACAGCACTTCCCTTCTTCGGTTCCCTTCATTCTCAGTTTCTTCCTGCAGCTCCCCTGCCTCCCCCTAGGAGCTGAAGTCTATAGCTTCTCTATGTTCTCCAGAGCCTACCTCTAGTGGCATTCCTGCTTGTGTCTCTTCCCCCTTACCACCTCCTCAGAGCTACCTGCTTTCTCTCTCTCCTTATACCTTCCTAGGCCTACACATTGTCACCCTGTTCTCTTCCTCATTTCCCCTAGGAACTGTCTGGCGAGCCCCGCAGCTTCCCTATACCCTTCTGGGCCTCTAAAATATTAGAACCCTTCCTCTGGTAGAGTTTCTGTCTGTGGCCCTGTCCTTTCTGTCTTTTAGTATACTCCTAGAAGTTCTGCAGCTTCTCTATGGCCTCCTGAGCCTGTGTGCTGCTGAAATCCACCCTCTGGAGGAGTTCCTGCCTGCAGCCCTTGTCCTTCATGGTGACCCTGTTGTCTGTCAGCTCCCTCTTGAAGCTTGCTGGACCCCTCTGTTGGGCAGAGTTCAGTTTCGACCCTTTCTCCTTTTGTTTTCAGATTCAGTTTCCTCCTCAGACTGACATTTAAGCCTTGCTATATTACTGAAAAGAGTTTGGCCTTAGCACAGCTTGCTCAGTGGTCACTTGAGTCCCAAGTTCTATCATACAGTAATAACTTCTGCCACTGCACAAATGACCCCCAAATCTCTTATAGCTAAACTTTATCTGCTTTACACTTAGAAAAAGCTCTTATCTCTAAGTTTTTCTACTTTCTACTCTTGACAATTTTTTATTTCTACCATTTCTTCATTCTATGCTCTCAAGCAATCTCTTATAACTATTGTGTAAACTCTTTATCCTAGGATTTTTAAGCCCATTGAATATGGTTTTTAAAAAGTCTGTAAGAAGAAGCTTGTATCAAAAGGTTGATATTAAAAAAAAAATCTGGCCTGGCAGTGGTGGCGCACGCCTTTAATCCCAGCACTTGGGAGGCAGAGGCAGGCGGATTTCTGAGTTCGAGGCCAGCCTGGTCTGCAGAGTGAGTACCAGGACAGCCAGGGCTACACAGAGAAACCCTGTCTCCAAAAACAACAACAACAACAACAACAAAAACCAGAACAACAGCAACAAAAAAAATCTGTACATAGGTAACCTTAATTTGTTACAGCATATTATGTATGTGATTCAACTCTTTATTTAGAATTATTGTTTGGCTTTTTTCTCATTAGAAAAATAGACCTATTTGCTATATATGTAACTTGGAGTCAACTCTTGTTTAAATAACTGTGTGTCTTGCCTCCATCTTGACTGATGATCTCATCAGGATGGAAGTAATCATGTGGCTTGAAGCCATTTTTTTTTTTTTTTTTTGGTTTTTCAAGACAGGGTTTCTCTGTATAGCCCTGGCTGTCCTGGAACTCACTCTCTAGACCAGACTGGCCTCGAACTCAGAAATCCACCTGTCTCTGCCTCCCAAGTGCTGGGCTTAAAGGCATGCGCCACCACTGCCCGGCACTTGAAGCCATCTTTACTGAGGTTAAAAGACAGTCCATCTCATGAAACTTTACCACCATCTTAATAAAGATGACCACATGGTATAAACCTACTAAAGCAACAATTACAAAACCTAAGTCCTACTGAGCCCTCTTACCATTGCATCTCTCTTTTAGACTGAAAAGGAGCTTGTCTCCAAAATATTTTGGTTTAGATGGATTTTTGCATGGTGATAAATTGCTAAGATTATGTAAGTATATTCAAGTTAACAAAAACCACCTTAGAGACATATGTCTAACTACGTATGTCTTTGCCAACTGTTCAACACCAGGATTCTAGAAAAATTTAAATAAGGAACAACATATGTTTGGTTAATAAAGTATGTTTAATAAATACTGTATATAAATTCCTTAGCTTAACTCTGGTAAACAGTAATTGACTTGAAGATGTATATTTAGTCTGTCTTCACTGTCTTTATTAAGCTTTAGCTATTTGGATTAACTGAGTTATCCAAGAACTTGATATTCTATGAAAATAGACCATGAAAGGGTCAGAAAAAGGAAGTTCCCAGTCTCTCTGTGGCTTATGTTTATAGTTTAAGGTTTTATTGTATGCCAAAGGATCTTCAATTAAATCTTCAACTAGAGATTTTTAAGAGTTGGGCAGTGGTGGCGCACGCCTTTAAGCCTAGCACTTGGTAGGCAGAGATAGGTGGATTTCTGAGTTCGAGGCCAGCCTGGTCTATAGAGTGAGTTCCAGGACAGCCAGGGCTATACAGAGAAACCCTGTCTCAAAAACCAAAAGAAAAAGAAAAAAAAGAAAAGAAAAAAAGAAAAGTAAAAAAAGATTTTTAAGGCTCAAATTTAGCAGAGATAAAGCTGTAAAATCCTAATCTTATAAAACCTACTAACTTGTTGTAAACTGTTAAAGATAATTAAGACATGCAAGTTAATAGTCAAATATAAATATTTGTTCAAATTATTTAATGTGATCAGAACTGTTTTTGTAGTTATGCTATGTACAAATGTAATATATTTTAAAGGGACATAATTTATTTAGCCTTCTGTTGTATTTTCAAGGTTAAGCCTAAGGCAATTAACTTTAAAAAGTAAAGTTTTTTTTTTTTTAAATCGGGTATATTTAATAGATGGTCCTCTAACTCCTCAGAGATCTACTGAATATCAAATTTAAATTATTTAATTAAAAAAAATACCCCATGACAGACAGAATGCAAGCTCCTAGAGACAACATAGGTTATTTCTCTGATGCCAGTGAAATGAGCCAATTCAAGCCGACTAGATTATATGTATGTATTGGCCCCAAGGACCAAGGACAGGGAAGTCACCATGGGGAGAGAAAAGCAAGGGTTGGGGGAGAGAAAGAAAGAAAGAACTTGTGTGTGTACGTGCAGAAAGGAGAGAGAAAAGACCAAAATGTCTGGATTATATCGGGAAGAGCCTCTGGGGAGAAAAGCACCCAGCCCTTGAGCTGGAAAGTTCAGGGTTGGGGGCAGAGTATGCCAGGTAGGGACTGAGGGATGCTGGGAGAAGCTGGAGGCCAGGTCTGCTTTGGTATGTGAGATATACATCCCAGATCCTTGTCCCAGGATCTGAAAACAAACACTAAGGTCTCTAAAGAAGATATAAATGACTCTGAACAAACTGAAGACATGACCGCTCCAATACGTGTTTGAGGAGAAGGTTTTTCTTGTCAATATGATTGAAAGTACAGTCAGAAGCACCTGCAAGAGTCTAGAGTAGGGAGAGAAAGAAATAGACTGAACATGGCCAGCAGACTGGACTGTGCCATGGTGGGGAAGGGAATGGGAGGAAGAGAGAATAGAGAGGCCAAAGAGATTCAAGAGAGCACATGGCCAAAATGGCAGGGCTATACAGGAATCAGAGCTGGAGGAAGAAGAGTAAAGCCAATGGATTGGAGAGGTTTAGGTGGGTGCCAGGTGAGGAGCTGAGAGGAGCCATAGGTACTGAGTGTAGCTAGCACATGCTGATATGCATTTCAGTTAGCCACTTGTCCTAGGTTTATCTTGGACCTGACAGACTCCACCTGGCTTCTGGTGATGATAATCATGGGCGATTAACTACCCATGACCCATCTGCCACTAGGACCCTGCTCAGACTGTGGACACTGTTGGGTTGACTGATCAAGGTAGGTCTGTTTTCCCAAGTTCTTCCTCCTCAGGAAAATCTTCCAAAGATTCAGGGTCTGGCAGCTGAAGGCCAGTGCTGTCCTTCTTTGTGGTAGCTGGTGATGTAACACTGTCCTGTGTGAGAGCTGAACACTGACAAACTGCCCTCAGTGAAACTATCTGGGAGATTAGGGGAACTATCTAGGTAGTGGGTAAGTCTCTGTCATTTTAGTTCATACAGAGGCCATGAGTATTATTCTTCCTGCTCTAATTCATCCTTCTCAGATCTCTGGTGATGTTGATGGCTATACTACAGCTTTAGCCTTTTAAGAAGAGTAAGCAAACCAGTTCCTCTCTGCAAGGCTGCAGCTGCCTGGTCAGTTAATTTCATGTTCAAAAATTAAGACTTGCTTTTCTCTATAGGTATTAGGTCTCCTATGGAGACTGAAAGATAAACTCACAAACACTGAAAGAAAAACTTGCAAAAAAGATTTCAGTGTCATTTTTTTTAAAAAAACTATTTGTTTGTTTAAAGGGACTTCCTTTGCAATGACTACTTTCAGTAACCAACCACCTATGTCTCATGATTAGTGATGAGACAGAGAAGGTTTGAAGCTTATGTATGTTGTGACTGTCTAAGAAAGTTAACTTAGGGGATGTAAATATAAGCTATAAAGGTCTGGATGTGAAAGTTTAAGTAAGTTGTGAGGGTCTAAGAAAGTGGTTCAAAGTATGTAAAATTTTGAAATATTTCAATTCTTTCCCTCTTATGCTGTTGTTATTCTAAGATTCCAAAAGGTTGGAGTTTTAACACTAATCAGTGGAGTTCTGATAAACTATTAGTCTAGCCCTTGTGAAGCACTGACTACTGTTATCATAGTCCCAAGTTCAAAAATTTAAATTTCCTTTCCTTGTCTTCTCATCATGCTGAACACATCTCTGTCTGATGTATATATAGAGCCCTCTGGACAGAGAAAAGAATATTCATGCTTTTCATCCAAAAACGCAGCTTTTGCTATGACTAAAAAGTGTGAGGCTACTGCTTTTTCTACATCGGGGATTTCAGTACAGATGGTAAGCAGTGGTAATGATAGTATATCTAACATTTTCTCTCTTTTTGTAAACAAAAAAATTCTTGTAAGCTTCAGGGAGTCAAGAGTTGGAACCATTTGTCACAGGTCAAACACACTCCAGATAAATATTCCTGTTAACGAAGAGCTTTCTACCTACTACCTATTCCTAAGAGTGAGTGCCATGTGTCCTGTGCCACCCACCACACACACACACACTCTGCTTTCTCCCTCTGTTCCTCCCTCTTTCCCTCTGTCTGATTCTCTTAGTCTTGGGACTATTTCTATATCCAACTACCAGGACCACAGGTCTGGAAGTTTCAAGATAAAGATTGTCCCCTAAGCTCCTTAACTTTACTTCCTGTACCTACTCTATGTCTCTCCCAGAAGATTTCCAATCAACTGAAGATTGTAAACTGCTCCAAATCAGAACCACTGAGCCCTGGACTTGCTGAAAGCAGATGTAAACTAGATATGCAGCTAGTGAAACAGATGTCCCCCAGCCTCCTCTCTTCCTTCCATGCCTTTGACCAACATTCCAGCCTTCCTGAGCCCCTAACAATGATGCCCTAATTTCAGCTAAAAAGCAGAAGAGATTTCACCTTATCAACAAATGTCAAGTCCCAAAGAAACTTAGGACAAATGACTAACTGTCGTGCCAATTAGCATCCAGAAGTGTCAGCCTTGCCTCCAGATGCCCTTAGTACCTGTAGCTCCTCTCAGTTCTTCTCACTCCCGGCCCCACCCTAAACTCATCTAGCCTGCTTTACTTCTTTTCCCAGCTTTTTTTTTCCCCTCATGACAGGGTTTCTCTGTGGACCAGACTGGTTTTGAACTCACAGAGATACACCTTCCTCTGTCTCCCAAATGCTGGAATTAAAGGCCTGTGCCACTAATGCCCAGCGTTCCCTAGCTTCTGATTCCTATATACCCCTGCCATTCTTGGTTCTTTTAGTCCTATGCTCTTAGCTTTTGGTCTGCTTCCCCTCTCTCTTCTCTCCTCCTTCTTCCTCCTCCTGATTCCCTCTCTATCTCTGTATGTCTCTCGGTTTCTCTCTGTCTCTCTGTGTTAGCATTTCCTCTAGCTCTGCACAACAGTTAGCCAGGAGCCATAAGTCTCTCTTTCTGCTCTTTCTCAGTTTCTCTCTCTCTCTCTCTCTCTCTCTCTCTCTCTCTCTCTCTCTCTCTTTCTGCATGTGTGTTTTTCTCTCTCTGTCTTTCTCTCTCTCCTTCTTTCTCTCTCTGTTTCTTCCCCACGTTCCCAGCTGGCCTCTCCCTCCCCCTTTCTCTCCTTCTCCTTCTTCCCTCTACCCCATAAATCTTCTTTTATATTCAATCTGTCTCATGGCCTTATTCATCAGAGGGAACCATCAGCATGGGCCTGCCCAGGTGCTCCCGTCCACCGCACCACCATCACTGTTTTGTAAACCACAACACTCTCCTCTCATGGTCCTGTTCAGTCTACTGGTCATTCTACTTTTCTCCCTGCTCTGGACTCCTCCAGATGCCTCTAGCTGTACTCTTTCTCATATCTACAGTAAAAGCCTTCTCCTCAATCATCCCTTGCAGCAGCCATGTCCTCTTTTTATTCAGGAGTTATAAAGTGAGCCAACATGTAGGTGCTGGTAATTAGACTCCAGTGCTCTGAAAGAACAAATACTCTTTTTTGTTTGTTTGTTTGTTTGAGACAGGGTTTCTCTGTATAGCCCTGGCTGTCCTGGAACTCACTCTGTAGACCAGGCTGGCCTCGAACTCAGAAATCTGCCTGCCCCTGCCTCCTGAGTGCTGGGATTAAAGGCGTGCGCCACCACTGCCCTGCAACAAATACTCTTAAACATTGAACCATGTCTCCAGCCCTCTGAGTCTACTTAGTGCTGCAAGTATATGTAGGGGCTTACGACCATATCCCAGAACACGAGCAGCCTATTAGGAGAGCCAGCAGAAGAAACTATTTCTTTTGCAGTTGTAAATTTTACAGTAGCTCCTTAGCTATGATTAGACCTTCATGAGTCTGTCCTCCAATCATGCTGGACTTTTGGCTGGATTGAATTTGTTGCAGGTGTTGTGCATGCAGTCATAGCAGCTATGAGTTCATTTGTGAAACAGCTCTGTCATGTCTGGAAAACCCTGTTTCTTTGACATGAACCATGGCTGAGCTATCCTATGGATGCTCATTCCATGTTGTGCAATGGAGATGATTTGAACCCTTGAACAGCCAGTCTTTCAGATCAACTCCCTACTTACTAAAAGGGCAGAATGTGTCATATGTAAATATCTGTGGCAGTTTATCCTAAGGGCTTGTTCTAATATACTAGTCATGTTAATAGCTTGTAGCAACCACAGGAGGAATCAGGAAACAGGATAGATACGTCACATCAGTTTTGTCAGGTCAACAGCATGTCACAAACACAAACTTGCATGTCACAAACTATTTTCTAAACTTGCTTCCACTTAGTGACACATTAATAGTCATCTAGTCATGGCACTTACTGCAGCATCTTTTTCAACCCTCTTTTCTTTCCCTCATAAACCATTATCCATTTTTATTACTAAAATGTATGTAATTTCCAGACATTGTTTAATCCCAATGTGTGGTTCATGTTGGTGTTCAGATGAGCTGGAATTAACATGCCTTTTAAGCCCATTCCTTACCGATGTGTTTATAAAAAGATAAAGAGATATGTACTCTATGGGTGTGTGTGGTGAGGTGTGGGGAAAGGGGGTGCCGCAGCAGGCCCAAGCTGAGGCATCCCTTCCCGCTGAGGGACCAGCCACACCACCATATAGTACAGAGTTTATTCAGGGCAAGGGGAGGGGAGTCAAGAGGGTAGTAGAGGTAGAGAAAAACAGAGAGAGGGAGAGAATAGAGAAGTAAAGGCCGGCCATGACCACGTGGAGAGTGTGTGGGGGGAAGGGAATGGGGAGAGAGAGGAAAAGAGGGCAAGAGATCAAGAGAAGGAGGTGGGGGCAAGCAGCCCCTTTTATAGTGGGTCAGGCAGACCTGGCTGTTGCCAGGCAACTGTGGGGTGGAGTTTAGACAGAAAGCCTTTTTGTTTGTTTGTTTTTGTTTTTGTTTTTTTGAGACAGGTTTTCTCTGTATAGCCCTGGTTGTCCTAGAACTAACTCTGTAGACCAGGCTGGCCTCGAACTCAGAAATCCACCTGCCTCTGCCTCCCTAGTGCTGGACTTAAAGGCGTGTGCCACCACTGCTCGGCTAGACAGAATGCTAACACACGCTTGCCAGTCATTCTCTGACCCCAACATGTTTGGCAGTATCTTATTAATTGCTAATGGAGCTAATCCTTAATCTCTAATTTCACTTTGCATTTCCTTCATTCTAGTTATTTAAAAAGGTGTAAGTTAATTTAGTGTCTGTGTTAGAACATGCATGTTATGGCTGCATGTGTGGAGATCAGATGACAACATGGTGGAGTTGATTCTTTCCTTCTACCATATGGGTCCTGGACATCAGGCTTGGTGGCAAATGGTATTTTTTACCCCCTTGTGATGGCTATTCCTGGTTGTCAATTTGACTGTATCTGAAGTGAACTACAATCCAGAAATGGAGGGCACACCTGTGATCCAGATCTTGAGGCACAGTGGCCATGAAAAGCTTAGGCCCAGACAAGGTAGTACACACCTTTAATCCTAGGAGACAGAGGGAAGCAGACCTCTTGAGTTCAAGGCCAACCTGGGACGGAGCAAGTTCCAAATCCAGGTGTGGTGGTGCATACTTTTAATCTGGGCCACACTTTCTGCTGGAGGCCTGCATAAGGACCATGGAAGAAGAAAGGTACTTTCTTCTTTGCCTGCTTGTACTTACTTGCCAGCACATCTGTTGGAACCTACTTCTTCAGGATTCTATACAGAAGAAGGGCAGCTGAAACAGCCTCATGGGACTGAGGAAATACTAGATTCTTAGACTTCCCATTCAGCTGCCCATGGTTGGGATAGTTGGACTGCAGACTGTAAATCATTACAGTAAATTCCCTTACTATATAGAGACATTCCACATGCCCTGTGGCTCTAGAGAACCCCGACTAATACATCTCTGAACCGTATACCAGCCCTCTTTTATTCTATCCCTATAGCTTCCATCTCCCCAGAGTTGCTTTGTGTTCTTACTATGCATTTCAGCTCTTTAAGTATGTACCTGTGTTCCCATGTGATATCTTTGCCCTCTTTGCTTTCTACCTGGAACACTGGTGCTGTCCATCGTTACTGGTCTACCTCAGGCAATATACCAGTTCCTTAGACAACATTTTAGGAAACTTCTGTTGGACTTCATTATCTTAATTTACTTAAAGAGAAACACACTGCAGAGATTTACTCTTTATAATGATTCTAAGTCTGCCACATTTTATAATTAGCATTTCCTTAGCCCTTCATTTCCTTGTAATTATGAAGTTTTAAGGATCAGACTTTTTTTTTAAGTATTTATTTATTTTATGTATGTGAGTACATTGTAGCTTTCTTCAGACACATCAGAAGAGGGCTTCGGATCTCATTACAGATGGTTGTGAGCCACCATGTGGGTGCTGGGATTTGAACTCAGGACCTCTGGAAGAGCAGTCAGTGCTCTTAACCACTGAGCCATCTCTCCAGTCCCAGACTCTTTAATCTATATCTATATCAATCTCTCTCTCTCTATATATATATATCTTCAATCCCAGTGGGAAGTGAAACCACTCTCTCCCCTTCTTCAGCCTGCATGTTCAGAGCCCCGTGCTCCCCACCTCTGCCTATACCACAGGAAGTCAAATGATTGGTTGGTGCCAAGCTAAACTTCTCTCCTTATAAGGTCAGGTCCAGCCCCTGGAATTCTTCCTTATGCAAACGAGGCACCCTCAGCCCCAACCACCACCCAATAGCCCCTACACACGCCTAAAGGCTTAAAAAGGCTTTGTCCCCACCCCCAATAAACCAGCTGTTCCCTGAAGCCTGCCTCCCAACAGTCTGTTTCTTGTTTAAGCACTCTGTTTTTGTGTTGCTCTGCTTCTCCACCTGGTGACCCCTACTGTAATATTATTTTCATTGCTACTTCATAACTGTAACTTTGCTACTGTTATGGAATGTAATGTAAATATCTGTGTTTTCTGATGGTTTTTGGTGACCCCTGTGAAAGGATCATTTTACCTGCATAACGGTCATGACCTATAGGCTGAGAACCACAGTTCTATTCTAGAGTATTGCTTCCTCAGTCATTTTTATCTGCTGATTTTATCTTTTCTTTATGAATATACTCTATATTTAACAATTTAGTAAGACTGTATACCTGGAAGTGTGCTGACCTACTGGATAGCACTTTCAAAGACTAGTATTTATTTAGTTTATTGGTAGTACCAGGAATTAGATCAAGGACTTCCATGTATTTCTCATGGGTTCTGTGTAGTGGTCATTTTAAAGTAAATGGAATGCCATAATAAGGCTTTGCTGTTAGGTTGCCACTGATACCATGCTACCATCCCTACCTCCCCACCATAGTAACTGGAGAGAACTGATAATTACTCATGTTAATGTTTAATGTGGAACTCTACTGCTTAATAGAAATTGTTAAAGCAAGATACAAAATGGATGGGCTTCATTACAGTTGTAATGGCTTAAAATATGTGCATAGTGTCCATATTGCCTCCCACACTCTGAACACAGGATCACAAATTCCCCATGCCTGGGCTTCTAGCCACTACTCATAGCTTCTATATTGTCTCCATATGTCAAGGTATCTTCTTTATTTTATTTTATTGTTTTGGGACAAGGTTTTACTATATAGCTCTGGCTGTCTGGGAACTCACTATGTAGACCAGGCTAGCCTTGAACTCACATAGATACTCTTGCCTCTTCTTCCCAGGTGCTGCATCACTATGCCCAGCTTCTTCATGTATCTTCAGTCCCTGTTTATCTGAAGAATTAATTGTTGCATATGTAGAAATGGATGGTTGCATTTATTTTTGTTGTTTTGAAACTGTTTTACTCTGCAGCCAAAGCTGTCCTGAACACTCAAGATCCTCCTGTCTCTTATTCAAACAGCATTGGGGTTATGAGAGATGTATTAGCATGCCAGTTCACTATTTGTCTATTGAGGCTCTTAAGACAGCCTTGAGCATATAGCTTAAACTTCCCCAATCCTCCCATTTTTACTTTTGCAGAGCGGAGATTAAAAGTATGAGCCACTATGCCCAACTGACTCTCTTTCATTTTTTTATTTTTTTGCGACAATGATATTTGAGCCCAGCATCCTTCACATGCTAGTCACCCTACAACTGAGCTAAGCCTTTATGTATTTTTTATTTTTATGTTAATTTTGAGGCAACTCATTTGTGTCACACACAACAAATGGCATGGTGGTTTAATGTAGATTGCCAAGTAGAAAGGATCTGGAATCATCTAGGTGACAAGGGCATATACCAACCTGTAGGGAATTATCGAAAGTTAATTGAAGTTTGAAGATCCACCCTACATATTTTGGCGGCATTCCCTGGCTAGTGTCCCGGGCTCCATAAAAAGGGGAAAGCACTTATCACTCTCTGTCTCGGTTGTTTTTCTATTGCTGTGACAAGACACTATAACAAAGGCAACTTATAAAAGAAAGCATTTAATTTAGGGCTCACAATTCCAGAGGATTAGAGTCTATGACTCTATGACCACTGGGAGCATTATGGTGAGGAGCATGGTAGCAGGCAGGAAGACATGGTGCTGAAGCAGAAGCTGAGAGCTTAAATCTGACCCAAAAGTAGGTGGCAAAGAGAGAGATAACAGAATAATATGGGTGTTTGGAACCCCAAAGCCTACTGCGAATGATGTGCCTCCTCTAACTCAGCCGTACCTCATAATTCTTCCCAAAGTGTTCCAGCAAACATACTTGTCTAGACCACACTCTCTTCTTCCTGACTGTGGATGGAATACAACCAGCTATTTCAGGCTCCTGTGCCTTGGTTTTTCTGCAATGATCGTGCAGTGCACTGGACTTTCTTCTTTAAGTTGCTTGTGTCAGATATTTCATCACATCATTGAAAGAAATAATCTAAACATTTAACTTATAAGCCAGAAAAATAAAGCAATGACAATAAGGATTATTAATACTTGAACTGGGGGTAAAGGAGATGGCTCAGCACATAAGAACACTTGTGCAAGCATGAGTGTACAGGCTCTAAAACCAGCACCCAAAAGTGAAAAGCTGAGATTTTTCTGCACATTTGTCTGTAACCCCAGCACCAAGAGAGGCAGAAACAGGAAGATCCTAAGGCTTCCTGGCTGCTAACCTAGTTTCAGGTTCAGTAAGAGACCCTGTCTATAGGGTGTAGGATAGTGATAGAGCAGGATACTTGATGTCCACCTCTTGTCTCCATGGGTAAGTGCACACAAGCAGAACACTAGCTGGTCATATTTAAAACTATTGGTAAGAGTTTGGATATAACTCAATGTTTCCCATTCCAACTAGAACATAAATCCAATGAGATAGTGTCTTAGTCAGGGTTTCTATTCCTGCACAAACATCATGACTAAGAAGCAAGTTGGGGAAGAAAGGGTTTATTGAGCTCACACTTCCATGCTGCTGTTCATCACCAAAAGAAGTCAGGACTGGAACTCAAGCAGGTCAGGAAGCAGGAGCTAATGATGCAGAGGCCATGGAGGGATGTTTCTTAGTGGCTTGATTCCCCTGGCTTGCTCAACTTGCTTTCTTATAGAACCTAAGACTACCAGCCCACAGATGGTATCACCCACAAGCCCGCCCCCTTGATCACTAATTGAGAAAATGCCTTACAGCTGGATCTCATGGAGGCATTTCCTCACCTGAAGCTCCTTTCTCTGTGATAACTCCAGCTTGTGTCAAGTTGACACACAAACCAGCAGGTACAAGGTATGAGTGTAATTGTGCCTTCACAGAATGAATTGGGTAGTAGTCCTTGTGTCAAGTTGACACACAAAACTAGCCAGTACAGATAGTGATAATATTCTCTTGATTCCAGTACTGAAAAAAGTTGAGACTCAATACGTATTTGTTGAATGAATGAGTAAATGGGCCTTTAGAAAAGCACATACTGAGTTACAGACTACCAAATCATTTAAATAACTGAGGGGGGAGAACATTTATAATGATGATCTAGAAAGTTCTGAAATAAGAACCAGAATAAGGGGCTGGAGAGATGGCTCAGCCGTTAAGAGCACTGACTGCTCTTCCGAAGGTCCTGAGTTCAAATCCCAGCAACTACATAGTGGCTTACAACTATCAGTAATGAGATATGATGCCCTCTTCTGGTGTGTCTGAAGACAGCCACAGTGTACTTACATATAATAATAAATAAATAAAATAAATCTTTAAAAAACAAACAAACAAAAAAGCTGGGCAGTGGTGGCTCATGCCTTTAAGCCCAGCACTCAGGAGGCAGAGGCAGAGGGATTTCTGAGTTCAAGGCCAGCCTTGTCTACAGAGTGAGTTCCAGGACAGCCAGGGCTATACAGAGAAACCCTGTCTCAAAAAAACCAACTAAACAAACAAAAACAAAACAAAACAACTCCCCCCAAAACAACAACAACAACAACAACAACAAAAACAGGAATAGAGGATCACAGCTGAAATCCCAGCATTTGGAAGGCTAAGGTAAGAGGATCTGGAGGACAAGGCTACTCTCAACTATCTATTGAATTCACTGGCCTGGGCTGGTTGAAACCCTGTCTCAATGTGGAGCAGTGATGGTGGCGCATGCCTTTAATTCCAGTACTTTCGAGGCAGAGGTATGCAAATGTCTGAGGTCAAGGCAGTCTGGTCTACAGAATGAATTCCAGGACAGCCTGAGCTACACAGAAAAAACCTATCTCAAATAACCAAAACGAAACCAAACCAACCAACCAACCAAACAACCCCCCCCCCAATAAACCAAAACAACAACAAAACAAACAAAAAGAAAGAACCTTATCTCAAAAACAACCACAGAAGGTGGGGAAGGCTGGGAAGATGGCTCAGTGGTTAAGAGCAGGTGCATCTTTCTCTCTCTCTCTTTCTCGTGTGCATGTGCACTCTAATACACCATTAATCCCAGCACTCAGGAAGGGAAGCCAGGTGGATCTCTGTGAGTTCGAGGCCAGCCTGGTCTATAGAGTGAGTTCCAGGACAACCAGGGCTACACAGAGAAGCCCTGTCTCAAAAACAAAGACATAGATTCTTTTCTCATACTATATATCTTGATTCTAGTTTCAGCCACTGACTCCTCCCAGTCCTTCCCCACTGCTCCTCCTTTGTAGATACACTCTGTCTCTCTTTAGAAAAAACCAAAACAACAAACCAACAGGTTGCTAGGCAATAACAACGAAACATGACAAAATAAAAGATGAAATAAAATCTATCACATTGAGGATGGACAAGGCAATCCACAGAAGGAAAAGAGTCCCAAGAGTAGGCACATGAATCAGAGACCAACTTGTTACACACTCAGGAGTCCATAAAAATACTAAGCTGAAAGCTATGCTACATATACAGAAGATTGAGGGCAGCCCCGTGCTTGCTGCTTCACTCTCTGTGAGATCATATGAGCTTTGCTCATGTTGATTTAAAGGCCTAGTTCTCCTGGTGTCCTCCATCCCCTCTGGCTCTTATATCCTTTCTATCTCCTCTTCCTTGGGGTTCCCTAAACTCCAAGGAGAAGAATTTGATGAAGACATCCTATTTAGAGCTGTGTGTTCCAAGGTTTCTTTCTCTTTCTGCATAATGTCTGGCTATGGGTCTCTGCATCTGTTCCTGTCTGCTACAGGAGGAAGCTTCTTTAATGTTGACTGAGTAAAGCACAGATCTATGAGTATAGTAGAATATCATTAGGAGTCATTTCATTTATGCTCCTTTTTTTTTTTTTTTTTTTTTTTTTTGTTTGTTGTTTTTTTTTTTTCCCTTTTTTTTTTGGTTTTTTTGTTTTTTTCTTTGGTTTTTGGTCACTCAAAGCCTCAAAGCAGAGTCAGGTTTGGGTTCCATCTCATGGAACCCATGGGCTTTAAGTCAAATCAGGCATTAGTTGGCTACTCCCACAAGTTATGTGCTACCATTGCCCTAACATGTATTATATGTAGGACAGACTGTAGGTCAAAGGTTTTGTAGTTGAGTATGTGTCTACATTTCTCTTTTGGTAGCCTTCAGAGTACCTTTCTGCATGAACAACACTAAAATATAGAGGTGAAGGTTCCATGTAGGCACCAGTTCAGCTTCTCCATGTTCAATGAGTGGTGTGGGTGTTATCATCAGCAACAGGCCCCACTGTCACTTTGTGGAGAGCAACCCATTATCTTGGCAACAGCCTGCATTGTTTGAAGATTTCCATGGGACTCCCTTGGCCAATAACTCAATTGAATGAAACCCAGTTATGCTACTGAAAGCTTCGTTTGGGGACAAGAGATAGCCAGTTGGGGCTCCATATCCCCCATTATTAGGACACCTCATTAGGATTGGCTTTATATATTTTAAGGAGGGTTCCACTGTACTAGGTTCCCATACCATCTGTCAAATGCCTCTCAGTTCCAACTGTCTCTCCTTATATTCCTTCTCTCAAACTCCTGCTCCCTCTCAGTCTTTACTTGATGCTCCCATTCTTCCCTCCCTCCCCTAGTCCACCTGTAAAATCTATGCTATTTGCCCCTCACAGGGGAACCATATATCTTCCTAGTCTCTCTTATATCTAACCTCTCTGGGGTTATAGATTGTAGGTTGGTTATCATTATTAAATAGAGTTTTCTTTAATCATTCTTCTGTTGAAAAACATCTACATTGATAACAGTTTTTGGATATTATGACTAGAGCAGCAATAAACTTGGTTGAGCAAGTGTCCCTGTGGTAGGATGAAGCATCCTGTGGGTATATGCCCAAGAACAGTATTACTGGATCTTAAGTAGATTGATTCTCAACTTTCTGAGGAACTGCCATATTGATTTCCATAGTGGCTGTACAAATTTGCATTCCATTTTCATGAAGGAATTTTGATTTGCATTTTCCTGATGCCTGAGAATGTTGAACATTTCTGTACGTATTTCTCTTCTATCAAGTTTAGTGTACCTGGTTTGGTTTTATGTCGAGGTCTTTGATCAATTTGGAATTGAGTTATGTATAAGGTGAAAAGTATGTATCTAGTTGCATTGTTCTACATGTAGACATCTACTTTGACCAGCACCATTTGTTGAAGATGCTGTCTTTTTTCCAATGTGTATTTCTGACTTCTTTATCAAAACGTGTCCATAGGTGTGGGGATTTATGACTGAGTCTTCAATTGGATTCCATTGACCAATGTGTCTATTTTTATGCCAATACCATGATGTTTTTATTACTATAGCTCTGTAGTACAACCTGAAATCAGAGTTGGTGATATTTCCAGCAGTAATTTTATTGTTCAGGATTCTTTTAGCTATCCTGAGATTTTTGTTGTTGCTGTTTTTCTACATGAAGTTTAATACTGTTCTTTAGAGGTCTGTGAAGAATTATACTGGAATTTTGACAGGTATTGCATTGACTCTGTGGATTGCTTTTGGTAGAATGACCAGTTTTACTATGTTAGTCCTATGAATCCATGAGTAATGGAGAGCTTTCCATCTTCTAATACCTTCTTTAATTTCTTTCTTCAAAGACTTGAAGTTTGGTTGGTTTTTTTTTTTTAAAGATTTATTTATTTATTTATTTATTTATTTATTTATTTAATGTGAGTACACTGTTGCTGTCTTCAGACACATCAAAAGAGGGCGTCTGATCCCATTACAGATGATTGTGAGCCACCATGTGGTCACTGGGAATTGAACTCAGGACCTCTGGAAGAATTCTTAATTGCTGAACCATCTCTCCAGCCTGCTTCTATTTTCTTAAGGACCATGGGACTGTTTATATAGTTTACATGCTCTTGATTTAACTTTGGTATGTGGTATCTGCCTAGAAAATCATGTATTTCATCTAGATTTTCTTGTTCTGTTGAGTATAGGATTTTGTAAGTAAGATCTGTTGATTTTTTTTTTTAATTTCCTGTTTCTGTTGTCACGTCTCCCTTTTCATTTCTGATTTTGTTAATTTGGATACTGTTTCTGTGTCGTCTAGTTAGTTTGGCTAAGGATTTATATATTTTGTTGATTTTCTCAAAAAAACAAAACAAAACAAACAACTTTTTTTTTTTGTAACATTCTTTTTGTTTCTAATTATTTGATTTCAGTCCTGAGTTTGACTATTTCCTGCTGTCTTCTTCTCTTTGGTGTATTTGCTTCTTTTGTTCTAGAGCTTTCAGGTGTGCTGTTATGTTGCTAGTGTAGGATCTCTCCAATTCTTTATGGAAGCACTTAATGCTATGCATTTTCCTCGTAGTACTGCTTTGATTGTGTCCCATAAGTTTGGGTATGCTGTGTCTTCATTTTCATTGAATTCTAGAAAGTCTTTAGTTTCTTTCTTCATTTCTTCCCTGACCAAGTTATCGTTGAGTAGAGTTCAGTTTCCATGAATACGTGTGGCTTTCTGTTACCTTGCTAGACCTAGACCTTGGTGATCTGATAGGATGCATGGGATTATTTCAGTCTTCTTGTATTTGTTTAAGTTTGTTTTGTGACCGATTATATGGTCACTTTTGGAGAAGATACCATGAGTTCCTGAGAAGAAAGTATATTCTTTTTAGGGTGAAATGTTCTGTATATATCTGTTAAGTTCATTTGGTTCATAACTTCTATTAGTTTTACTGTGTCTCTGTTTAGTTGCTTTTTCATGACCTGTCTGAAAGAGTGGGATGTTGAAGTCTTCCACTACTACTGTGTGAAGTTCAATGTGTGTTTTGAGCTTTAGTAAAGTTTCTTTTATAAATGTGGGTGCCCTATATTTGGGGTACGGGTGTTTAGAACTGAGACTTCATCTTTGTGGATTTTTCCTTTGATGAGTATGAAGTGTCCTTCCCTATCTCTTTTGATAACTTTTGGTTGAAAGTCTATTTTATTGGATATTAGAATGGCTACTCCAGCATGTTTCTTGGGACCGTTTGCTTGGATAACTTTTTCCCAGCCCTTTATTCTGAGGTAGTCTTTATCTTTGTTACTGAGGTGTGTTTCTTTTAAAATGTTGGACCTGCATGCATATCCAGTTTGTTAGCCTATGTCTTTTTATTGGGGAAATGCATCCATTGTTATCATGAGATATTAAAAACCAGTGATTGTTGGGTTTTGTTATTTTTGTTATTAGAGGTTGTAGTGTGTGTGTGATTTCTCTATTTTTGGCTTTGTTGAGAGATGATTTGTATTTCCTTTGGTGTAGATATCCTCTTTGTGTTGGAGTTTTCCTTCTAGAATCCTCTGTAGGGCTGGATTACTAGATAGATATTGTTTAAATTTGGTTTTATCATAGAATATCTTGGTTTCTCCACCTATGATGATTGAGAGTTTTGCTGGGTATAGTAGCCTGAGCTAGCCTTTGTGATCTCTTATGGTCTGCATGACATCTGTCCAGGATCTTCTGGCTTTTAGAGTCTCTGTTGGGAAGTCTGGTGTAATTCTGATAGGTCTGCCTTTGTATGTTATTTGGTCTTTTTTCCCCTGTAGCTTTTAATATTCTTTCTTTCTTCTGTAAATTGTGTTTTGATTATTATGTGATGGGAAAATTTTCTTTTCTGGTCCAATCTAATTGGTGTTCTGTAAGCTTCTTGTATGTTCATAGGCATCTCTTTCTTTAGGTTGGGAAGATTTTCTTCTATGATTTCGTTGAAAATATTTTCTGGCCCTTGGAGCTGGAACACTTTAGGTTCTTCTATTCCATTTATTCTTAGGTTTGTTTTTTATCAATGTGTCCTGGATTTTCTGGATGTTTTGGGTTAGGAGCTTTTTAAGCTTTGTTTTTCTTTGAGCATTATGTCTATATCTCCCATGGTATCTTCTATGGTATCTTTCTCTTCTATCTCTTGTATTCTGTTGGTGATACTTGCTTCTGTTGCTCCTGATATCTTTCCTAGGTTTTCCATTTCTAGGGTTGCCTCCATTAGTGATTTCTTTATTGTTTCTACTTCCATTCTTAGGTCTTAGGCCGCTTTGTTCAGTTCCTTCACCTGTTTTATTGTGCTTTTCTGTACTTCTTTAAGGGATTTATATGTTTCCACTTTAAGGACTTCTACTTGTTTGCCTGTGTTTTCCTGTATTTCTTTAAGTGAGTTATTTATATCTTCCTTAAAAGTCTCTGTTATCTTCATGAGGTGGGATTTTTAGGTCAGCATCATTGTTTTCAGGTGTGTTGAGGTATCAGGGCTTGCTGTGGTGGGAGAACTAGGTTCTGATGGTGCCAAAATATGTTGGCTTCTGTTGCTTATGTTCTTGCACTTGCCTCTTGCCATCTGGTTCTCTGTTGTTATCTTGTCTGGGTTTCTCCGTCTGGAGCCGGCCTCCTGTGTCCCTGGTTTCAATAGATGACTTGGGAGATTTGTAGATTGTGATATTGGGAGAGGGGTAGACACACTGATCTGCCCTGGCTTTTTAAGAAAATCTTTAATTATTTTTTGTTTCTGTCTTGGCCTGCTTTTCATTCAGCAGAGAGTTGTTCAGTTCCCATGAGTTTATGATCTTTCTGTTATTGTTGAATTCCAGTTTTAGTTATGGTGTTCTGATAGAAAGCAGGGAGTTATTTCAATTTTTTTGTATCTGTTAAGGGTTACTTTGTGTCTGAGTATGTGATCAATTTTGGAGAAAGTTCCATGAGGTTCAGATGAAGGTGTATTATTATGTTTGAGTGAAATATTCTTCCAACATCTATTGCAGAATTTTAACAGAGCCATTTTCTTTGGCATGAATTCCAGAGTGATGGCATGTAGGCTTTGAAGTAGCCTTTTAAAAATAGTCAGTGGTTGTTATCTGAAGTTTATGGAGTTTTCTTCTGAAATATTTACAGAGTCTTTGCATAATGTAGTCCACAGACATACTTGTCAAAACAGGTAGTCTTGTATGGATGAGAATTGCTTAGTAATGGTTCCTTCAACAACTCCTAGATCAGATTAGACATTTTGGTATGTGGAAAATAAACACACTAAAAGTGCCTTTTGTATAATAATAGTCTCTTTGAAGCAGGTTTGGAGTTTGGTCCTTCAGAATCTGATTCCTGCTATTAAGAAGCCTAACTTCATCCTGCAGTGTCTCTCTTTCTTTGATAGCCCCATGTGACCCAAAACACCAAAAAATCTCCCCCCCCCCTTTTTTTTTTTTTTTTGGTTTTTGGAGACAGGGTTTCTCTGTATAGCCCAGGCTGTCCTGGAACTCACTCTGTAGACCAGGCTGGCCTCTAATTCAGAAATCCACCTGCCTCTGCCTCTCGAGTGCTGGGATTAAAGGCATGCACTGCCACCACCCAGATCTCATGGAATATTATTTTCTCCATCTATGGTTATTGAAAGTTTGGCTCAATAGAGTAGTCTCAGCTGTCATCTGTGGTCTCTCATCTGAGTCTGCAGCACATCTTTCCAGGCCATTCTGGCTTTTAGAGTCTGTCTTAGTGTTTCTATTGCTATGGAGAGAAATCATGACCATGGCAACTCTTCTAAAGGAAAATATTTAATTGAGGCTGGCTTACAGATAACAAATTTAGCCCATTATCATTATGTCAGGAAACATGGCAGCATGTAGGCAGACATGGTGCTAGAGAAGGATCTGAGGGTTCTACATCTTGATGTGAAGGTAGAAGAAAAAGACTGTGTATCATACTGGGCATAGCTTGAGCGTATGAGACCTCAAAGCCCACCTCCCATAGAGTCATACTTACTCTAACAGGGCCATATCTCCTTATAGTGCCACTCCTTATGGGTCAAGCATTCAAACATATAGGTGCTATTTTTGGTTTATTTTGTTGAGTTCTTATACCTCTATCTTCCTTTTATCCTTATTTTACCCTAATTCCTTCCAACACCTCAACACTAGGTTGGAGAGAAAGGCTAGAGAGGAAAGGAGGCATAGACCCCTATAGGCTACTTACGTTGGATTAGGAGCATTGAGTCCTTGAGGCAGGTCCAATCTTCGCCATCAGTATATCTCCCACTCGTTCTCATCTCTTTGCTTCCAAACATTTGACAAACCACAGCAGCAACCAGAAGCAGCAGTGGGGAGCAGCAGCTGCCTTCAGAGCTCCAGAATTTATACTCTCTCCAGGGTCTCCAGAATTAAACTATCTGTAGCTGGCAAAGATCAGACCCCTGCTAGTGCTCAAGGCAAATCATAATCACCTGCTATGAAGCAGCCTCTTATTTCATACCTGGGATTAAAACAAAAACATATTGCTGTAACATATTTGAGTTTTTAAAGAAACCAAAACTCTCACTAGGCAAACATATGAGTCTAGGGGGCCATTCCTATTAAACCACTAAAGAGTCTCCACTGAAAAGTCAGGTGTAATTCTAATAGGTCCAATATATTAATTGGTCTTTTCCCCTTTCAGCTTTCAATGTTCTTTCTCTGTTCTGGACGCTTAGTGTTTTTGTTATTATGTGCCAAGGGAACTTTCTTTTCTGGTCCAGTTTATTTAGTGTTCTGTAAGCTTCTTGAATCTTTATAGGTATCTTTTTCTTCCAGTTAGGGAATTTTTCTTCTATGATTTTTTTTTTTAAAAAAATATTTTCTGGGCCTTTAACCTGGGATTCTTCTTTTTCTACCATTCTTATAGATTTGTTTGGCCTTTTCATAGTATTCCAGATTTCCTGGATGTTTTGTTTCAGGAGATTTTTAGATTTAAAATGTTTTTTTTCTTTTGCTCAGTGTATTTAACCATTTCTTCTATTGTATCTTCAACACCTGAGATTCTCTCTTCTATCTCTGTATTCTGTTGGTGAAGCTTACCTGTGTATATAGTTTCTGTCCAAATTCCTAAAGTTTTAATTTCCCAAGTTCCCTCAGTTTTGGTGTCCTTTACTGATTCTATTTTCTTTTCTTTTTTTCGTTTTTTGGTTTTTGGAGACAGGGTTTCTCTGGGTAGCCCTGGCTGTCCTGGAACTCACTCTGTAGATCAGGCTGGCCTCTAATTCAGAAATCCACCTGCCTCTGCCTCACAAATGCTGAGATTAAAGGGTGTGCCACCACTGCCCAGCTATTCTATTTTTTTTTTTTCAGGATTTGAATAGTTTTGTTTATTCTCTTCTACTTTTTGTGTTTTCCTGGAGTTCTTTAAGAGATTTATTAATTTCCTTTTTAAGGACCTCTATCATATCCATATATATAATTTTAGTTATTTTATTTTTTGTCCTGTATATATGTTGACATATTCAGGCTCTGCTGTGGCAGGATAGCTAGGCTCTGGTGGAGACAGATTATCCTGGTTGATATTGATTGCGTTTTTTACAATGGCTTCTAGGCATCTGGAATTGGGATGATTACAGGTTCAGGTGCTAATTTCTCGATTTGTCTTGGTTGAGTCCTTGTTTTAGTCCTTGTTTTCTGTTTCCTCCCTGGATTTTGGGGGAGTTTGATGGCTGTGTGTTGTCTTCGAGGAGATATCCTTTGGACCTGATTGTTGTGGCCACTGGGATTCCAGATAAATTTGGTAGCTGACATTCAGGAATGGGGATAGGCTAGGGGTCTGAATGGATTCACAGGAGAGAGGGAAAGAGAATGTTATCCTTGTTTATGCTTATTTTGTCTCTTTGGACTAGGGGGAGACAGTGAAGAGAGGTCATGCTAGTGGGTCTGCTATAGAGCTGGGGATGAGACTGGATGGTTGGATCTAGAGAATAGAAAGAGAGGGTAAGATCTATAGACAGCCTACCTGCTTCCCTGGCAGGAATATGGATCAATAGGAAAGTGCATGCTGGAGCCAGGGCCTGGGATAAAGCAACAAGTTGGGAGGGAGAGGTTAGGAGGGGAGGTCTGTGGGATCCATAGGAGATGTGGGCAAGGGAAAGGGGGTTTTGGGTGATGTTCTATTATCTTTCTTCTTTGTTTATTCAGTTAACGTTCTTTTGAAACCTAATTTATTTTTATATGTAGGGCTTAGCATGCAGAGAAATAAGATTCATTATGTCAATTCCTTCCATTTAAGTCATCATCCTATAACACGCCTTTAATCCCAGCCCTCTGGAGGCAGAGGCAGAGGAATCTGCATTCAAGGCCAGCCTGGTCTACTAAGCAAGTTCTAGGGCAGCCAGGACTATACAGAGAAACCACGTTTTGAGTAAACAAAATAAAAATGCAGGATGTGTGTACGGAGAGTTAGAGAGATGGCTCAGTGGTTAAAACTTCAATAACTGTTTCCGAGGGCCCAAGTCCCCATGTCAGGCAGCTCATAACTGCCTGTAACCCCAGCTCTGGAGGAACCTGACATTCTATTCTGGACTCTGCAGGCGCACACACACACACACACACACACACACACTTAACAATAAAAGAAAATCTTGCAGTCCTATGTATAATCTTAGTTACTTGAAAGGCTGAGGAAGCAGGATTAAAACACTTTCCTAGCATGTGTGAAGCCCTGGCTTCAATGCCACCCCAACTCCAGTACCACCAAAGAGAAAAAAAAACCAAACTAATTGAAGCTGTAATAGCTATCTAAGTATAATCTTCGTCTTGAGAAGCTGATATAAAAGTTTAAGGTAGAGTTCAGCTTGGGATATGTATATTTCATCTTTAAGAAAAGGAAAAAAATTCAACCCCAATTTATGGAATATCAAAAAGTAGTAAGGCTGAATTTGGCATGTTTACAAAATACAATATGTTATTGTGTTATATCTCCACTTTTTTGGTGGAGAAAGGGTCTTGCTCTGCAGATAAATCTGCCTTTGAACGTGCAGCTGCCCTGCTGCCTGAGTGCTCTGATTACAGGCTTGAATCACTATGCCTAGCCTTCAAACTTTACCATATACATTTGAATACAATCTGAGACCTCGTCTATCTAAGGACTTGGAGCTGTTTCTATAAGAAAAAGATGTTTCTATATTACAGCTGTAAAATATAACTTGCTAGAATGTAAAGTAGTTATTTTTTTTATTACATTTCAATGTACTTGGGGGAGGGGGTGGGGTTGCCAATGGGTACATGTGGATATCAGAGAACAACTCTGACAAGGGAGTCGGTATATGAGCTTTGGCGACTGAACCGAGGTTGTCAGATTTGGCAAAGGTGCTTTTATCCACTAAGCAATTTCCATGATCCTTAAAGTCATTCTTTAGAGCTAGAGATTTGCCTCAGTAGAAGAGAGGTTACCTGGCATGCCCGAGGTTCTGGATTGATGCACAATGTCAATGGTAGGGAGAATGGGTGTTTATGTGTGATCTTTTGGGGGGTGGGGTGAGGATGTGATTCTGAGACAGGGTCTAACTAAAGTAGCCTTTGCTGTTCTAGAGCTCCTCTGTAGACCAGGCTAGCCTGGAACTCGTAGAGATCCTCTTGCCTCTCTGCCTCTGAGCGCTGAGATTATAGGCATGAGATAATAGGACCTGCCCATTTCAGATTTAGCATTAAGATAACTCTTAGCACTGGAGATACTTGTGGGCAAGGGAAGACCCTAAAGAAGCAGTCACCACAAGATGATTTTCTTTCAGATCACCAGTGAAGAAGCCGATGGAAATCAGAACTGAATCTCTTTCCGTGTCTGTATCTCCTTCCCTTCCTCTTTCCATGTTTCTTTTACCTCAAGCTGGCATTGAACTCATGGCTATCAACCTCCTGCTTCAACCCCCTGAATTCTGCAACTGCACCATGCCTAACTCAGTCTACTAAAACTCAAAATAGGAGTGTATAACTTGGAAAAAGGAAGAGAACTTGGCAAACATCAGGTTTAGTATCTACTTGGATGTGTGAGGGAGAAGTTGGGAATTCTGGGAGAACACAGACTGATACTGGGGAGATGGCTCAGCCGTTGAAAACTTTCTCCAGGACCCACAACTATCTGGCTTTTGTGACTTCTGCACACACACACACACTCGAATACACATAAATGAAAATAATACTGGGGGGGGGGAGAGAGAGGGAGAGGGAGAGGGAAGGAGGGGAGGGGGGACAGAGGCAGAGAGACAGAGACAGAGACAGAGGGAAAGCGAAACAAAACCGGGATTCTGGGAAAGAAAAGGAGTGAAATCTACAGAGCGATTGTGAATGAGAAATGGGCGGGCAGGTTACAGGGAAGAATTGCTGGCCAAGCCCCGCCCCAAGTCTGTTTCCCAGGTAACAGGGTAAACAGACTCCATCTACTCTCCTAGGCAGGAAGCACTCTGCAGAGAGTACCGGGGTATGCGTTCGTTTGTGAGAGTGGGGTCCCCCAAACCTTTGCAAACGTCAGCTTCTCCATTAGAGATGAGTATCCTGAGAAAGACAAGAGCACCTGAAATCTCGGAACTTGGACTCACCCCAGAACAAAAGGACGATATAAGAGACAGGGTACTTAGGGGATCAAAATCTCCCATGGAGCTGGGGTTCCAATTGAGACTAGAACAAGATCGAAGATGGAGGGAGAGGATGGCATCATCAGAAGCAAAATCGCCACCTTGTCATGCTCTTGGAGTAGGATTAGAAAAACATACTATTTCTGGGACGCCCACAGAGATAGGTAATTTAGGCTCTGCCTTCCAGGGATCAAAACCTCTGGGTGTGTTACCAGGAAGAGTGGGGCCAGAAAACAAGGGCCTTCCACCTCGCCTTCTCTACGGAGAGACACTACACCCTCCTTTGGACCCAGTACATGTAGGTCCACAGGCCGCAGGGAGCACAGGGAGGCCTCTTGCCCATGGTTCTGCCTGGACGGATGCTGTAGTGGAAAAGCAACCTGTTGGAGGCCTGGAAGTGAGAAAAGAACTGGAAAAGGAGCCCACTTGTGTCGTGGTGAACCCCTACACAGAGATGCCCCCTAAGGAGGTAGACATCGGCTTGCCACAAACCCAGGAATCAGATGAAGCCAAAATTACAGAGCCTTTAATAGCTTTAGTAAGAGAACCTTCTGAATGTCCATTTGCCCAACAACCGGAAGAGAAAAAGGAGCCTGCCAGCACTGAACCAGGAGTGGAGCATCCAGGGAACATCAGACCCATATATTCAGGGAAATTCTTTGATCGGGTGCCTTGCTGGCCAAGTGTAAGTTCATGTTATTGTGTTTCTTGTTGTTGTTGTTTGTTTCTTCTAGGGTTTCCCCTTGAATTCGTGAATAGCCATGTCTTTACTGAGATGATGTAGTAGTGAGGCTGGTTTGTGTTTGTAGAGACTAATAGCAAAGTTTTCATTGGGATTCTGTCTTAGATAAGGTTGCCATTGCTAAGCTGAAACACCACCACCAAAGGCAAGTTGGAGAGGAAAGGATTTATTCACCTTATACTTTCACGTCACAGTTCCTCATCAAAGGTCGTCAGGACAGAGACCTGGAGGCAGGAGCTGATGTAGGCCATGGACAGGCGCTTATTGGCTTGCTCTTCATGACTTGTTCAGCCTGCTTTCTTATAGAACCCAGGACCATTGGCACAAGGATGGCACCACACATAATCTGGGACCTCCCCCATAAATCACTAATTAAGAAAATGCCCTACAGGCTTGCCTACAGCTTGATCTTATGGTAGTATTTTCTCAATTGAGGTTCCCTCCTCTTTAATGACTCTGGCTTGTGTCATATTGACATAAAACTATCCAATACATATTATTTTTTAAACAATGTAATTATTATTATTAAGAATGTAATTATATTGTTGAAACCCTGTTTGGGACAGTGTTTCTCTGGGTAGCCCTAGCTCTCCTGGACAACTCAGAGATTCACCTGCCTCTGCCTCCAGAGCACTGTGATTAAAAGCATGTGGCACCACTGCCACCACCAGTACAGCTTCTAACCTTTTTGCTACTGGACTCTGCAGAAGTTCCTTAGATACCTTCTGATTCCCTGCCTTCCTTCCTAGGTATTAGCTTGCTTCTGTTTACACACCGGTGGCTCTTTCTGATTTCCTTCTCTCTTCGCCTTTGACTTTCTGATTTCCTTCTCTTTGCCTTTGACTTTTTCTGATTTCCTTCTCTCTTCCCCTTTGACTTTTGTTTTCTCCTCATTCTTCATTTTCTCAACTCTCCCACACTGACACTATCAAGATTTCTAATGTTCATATGGTGAGTGGGGGGAGGTCTCTTATGTCCATTATTCACTCGGCATTGTCCGTCTGTTAGCAAACTCTTGTAGTCATCATTGTGGGAGTCCAGGTCAACATGAGATGAAAAGTGTATTTCCTTTGCCCTATAGGTTTAAGCTCAGTCCAGTGATGGAGACAATGAAATTAATATTTCACAGGTGTCAAAAGGAAGATTAAAAATTGTTCTTCCTTCATAGAAATGCATTCTTTACCACAAATCTCTTAGAAGTGCTTTACAAACAGGATAGGCAAAAAGCTTCAGGGAAGAAAGTATGAGAGATGGGTGTGGTGGTGATCCAAGCATTTGGGTGGGCAAGACAGATTGTCATGAATCCCATGCTAACATGGGCTAGAAGGTGAGACCCTGCTCAGAAACCAAAACCAAAACCAAAACCAACCAAACCAAAAAAATAAAAGGAAGGTGTCAATCTACAAATCAGCGGAAGACTGGCTGCTTAGCATGCAACAAAGTTCTGCATTCTAGCCATCTGTCTTAGTTAGGATTTTACTGCTGTGCACAGACACCATGACCAAGGCAACTCTTACAAGGACAACATTTATTTGGGGCAGGCTTATAGATTCAGAGGTTCAGTCCATTGTCATCAAGACGGGAACATGGCAGGTATGGTGCAGGAGGAGCTGAGAGTTCTACATCTTCATCCAAAGGCAGACAGGAGAAGACTGACATCTAGGCAGATAGGTGGAGGGATCTTAAAGCCCATGTCCTCAGTGACACACTTCCTCAAACAAGGCCACAACCACTCCAGTAAGGCCACACCTCCAAATAGTGCCATTCCCTGGACCAAGTCTATTCAAACCACCACAGTCCTGCTGCTTCCGTAATCTTTGGGTACAGTAAATAAACCATAGGATTACCAAAACTGTTCCTGTGTTATGGAGCCCAGGCTGCCTTCACACTTGCAACACCCCAAAGAAGAAATTGCTTTCTTGGGGTTCAGGAGTCACCCCACAAACCACACAAACACTGATCTTAGGGACGGTTTATTGAACACACGTTTAAGACTGATGGATCAGAGCTGTAGCTCAGAATTTGAGGGCTAAAGCTACAACCTCGAACATTTTTTTTTCTATGTCCACTTATAAAGGCTAAAACCACAGAACCTACAATGAGCTCATATGCAAGCGCTGGAAGTGCTGCCTGGTGGTCAGCTCTGGCTCAAGCTATTTTAGACATAACAGTTCTTATTAACCTTTAATTTGATGGGTTCTGTGTGAAGCTTATAGTTGCAAAATTTCTTCAGATTAACGACCCTCATAACATACAGAACACAACAGGGTATGTGGTCGACATGACCCTGAACTGAGTCAAGTTATTTTTCTACATCAACGACTAGCAGGCATATTACAGCAACAACATGAAATAACTGGCAGGCATGAAGCAAAATGGCTACAGCTATGCTAGGGGGGCAGACCTCAACAAGTTTGTTTCTTTTGAGACAGGATCTGTCTATGTATTTCAGGCTGGCCTTGAATTCTTCATCCTCTTGAGGTAGGGTCCTCAGACCTCAGAGCTAGATAAGACTAGATTGTCTAGTAAAGAGATGATTTTTTTTTTTTTTTATTTTCAAGACAAGGTTTTTCTGTATAGCCTTGCCTGTTCTGGACCAGGCTGGTTGTGAACTCAAAGATTTGCTTGCCTCTGCCTCCTGAGTTCTGGGACTAAAGGTTTGCGCTACCACCACCCAATTAAGAGATGATTTTTGTTGTTGTTTATGTTTCAGACAGGCTTTCATATAGTCCAGGATGATCTTGAACTCCGAGTCCTCCTGCTTCAGCCTCGAATCTCTTTTGCTTCAGTTATCCTGAGGCATTCTGAGTAGAGCTCCCGTGCTGAAATTTAAAGATAAAACTCTAGTAAGGAGCTTATATGGACCCTGCAGAGTTTTGTTTGGGTGCAGTAGACTTTTGTTCCCCTTGGTTCTGCATTTGTGCTTTTGAACTGCCTTTGACCACTCTGCTTTCTGCTCTCTCAGCAGATTACCCCAGCCACTGCTTCTTGCACTCTTGGATGTGCCTGTTTTTGTTTCTGGATTTGTTCTGTTGTTTTCAGCTTCTGATATGGACTCAAACACATATGTATTCTGGCCCTTGGCTACTGTGCTGGCTGGTCTTATGCTAACCTGTTACAAGCTACAATTATGTGAAAGGAAGGAACCTAAATTAAGAAAATGCCCCCAGAAAGTTCCAGCTCTAAGGCATTTTTTTTTTAGTGATTGATGGGAGAGGGTCCATCCTATGGCCTCCTTCAGCTCCTGCCTCCATGTTCTTGCTCTGTTTGAGTTCCTGTCCTGATTTCTTGGATGATGATCAGCCATATGGAAGTATAAGCGGAAATATACCTTTCCCTCTCCAACTTGTTTGTTGGTCATGGTGTTTCACTGAAGCAACAAAAACCCTAACAAAGATAGCTTCCAAAGAGTATAGTTCTACAAAGTCTACGTCTGCCACCTTCTACTCCTCCCTGCACACATTTATCCTTCTTTCCTTTCTTCTTCTTTTCTTTTACTTTTTAATATTCTTTTTGAAGCAGAGTCTCACCTTACACTGAAGTGAAGTCTATTGTACCGGCTGGTTTTGTGTGTCAACTTAACACAAGCTGGAGTTATCACACAGAAAGGAGCTTCAGTCGAGGACCCAGCTGTAAGGCATTTTCTCAATTAGTGATCAAAGAGGGGGAAGGGCCCCTTGTGAGTGGTACCATCCCTGGGCTGGTAGTCTTGGGCTCTATAAGAGAGCAGGCTGAGCAAGCCAGGAGAAGCAAGCCAGTAAGTAACACCCCTCCATGGCCTCTGCATCAGCTCCTGCTTCCTGACCTGCTTGAGTTCCAGTCCTGACTTCCTTTAGTGATGAACAGCAGCATAGAAGAGTAAGCTCAATAAACCCTTTCCCCCCAACTTGCTTCTTGGTCATGATGTTTGTGCAGGAATAGAAACCCTGACTAAGACAGCTATCCTGGTACTTGCCTGGAACTCACAGGGATACTCCTGCTTCAGCCTTCTCAGTTGTCAAGATTATAGTTATGAGTGATCATGTAAGCAAGCATCTCTCTCTCTCTCTCTTCCTTGCCTTTTCCCTCTCTCTCTTTCTCTCTCTGTAGTTCATGATAACTTCAAATTGGTGAGCTTTTTGCCTTAGCTTCTTTGAAAGGAGCAGTGTGTCAAGGAGACAGTGACTACTTGGGTAATGTCTTAGGGTTTCATTGCTATAAGAGACACCATGACAAAGGTGACTCTTATAAAAATATTTAGTTGGGGCTGCCTTACAGTGTCATCATGGTGGAAAGCTTGGCAGCGTGCAGGCAGACATAGTGCTGGAGGAACCTTGAGTTCCACATGTTGATCAGAAGACAGCCAGGAGGAGATCCTCTCTCTACACTGGGCAGAACTTGAGCATAGGAAACCCCAAAGCTCACCCCCACAGTGACATACTTCCTCCAACAAGGCCAAACCCACTCCAGCAAGTCCACACCTCCTCCAACAAGGTTATACTTACTCCAACATGGCCACACCTCCTAATAGTGTCATTCTTTGTGGACCAAGCATTAAAACACATGAGTCTATGGTGGCCAAGCCCATTCAAACCACCATTGATGGAGTGGATCTGCCTATAATCCTAGGTTTCAGGAGGCTGAGGCAGGAGAATTGCCACAAATTCAGGCTAGCCTGGATATAGAATGAGAAATTGTCTCAGAAAAACAAAAGAAAGCAAAGCAAAACAATGAGTAGCTAGCAGTGTTTAAACATGGCTAATAAGGCCAACAGAGAGCTGAGGTCTGCACCCTTCTATGAACTTCCCACAAAATTCCATACTGTACACAGTTATTTCAACATTGAAAAATGGTCTCTTTTTGTTTAATAAACAAACATTTCACTATTAATTCAAAGTTATTTTGTTTGGTTTGGGATTGGAACCTATGAGGTTGTTTTGACTGAATTATTGCAGAGGCAAGCTTTTCTGTGAACAGGGGTTCACAGAATATAAGGGAGCCTCAAAATGATTGTTAGACTAGGGACTTATTAGCACTTCAACAAAAGGAGAGGTGGAGGAGCTGGTCACAGTGGCCCAGACCTGTGAATCCCAGCTACTTAGGAACCTGAGGTGAGAGGATGGTAAATTCAGACCAGGTTGGGCAATACAGAGATGAGAGAAGGTTGGGATGGGGGAGGCTAGAAGGGGCAGCGAGGGTCGAGGAAATAGAAAGAAAGGGGGGAGAGTTTGTTGGAGGACTGATATATTATAGAGACACAACTAGGAAATATTTAGGGCTAAATAATGCAAGACACATGCTATTTTGGTAGAGATTTTGTGTACTTTACCTTGACATAGCCAAGAGGAGTGGTTCTTAACCTTCCTAATGCTGTGACCCTTTATTACAGTTCCTTATGTTGTGGTGACCCAACCATAAAATTATTTTCATTACTATTTCTTTTTTTCTTTTGTTTTGGTTTTTCCAAGACAGAGTTTCTTTGTATAGCCTTGGCTGTCCTTGAACTCATTTTGTAGACCAGGCTGGCCTCAAACTCAGGAATCTGCCTGCTTCTGCCTCCCAAGTGCTGGGATTAAAGGCATGCACCACCACTGCCTGGCTCTTTACTATTTCATTACTGTAATTTTGATGTTATGAATCATAATGTAAGTATCTGATATCTGATATGCAACCTCTGTGAAGTGGTCATATGACCACCAAAGGGGTTGTGACCTACAGGTTGAGAACCACTGGCCTAGAGTCACGGTTGAAGGGAGTCTCAGATGAGAAATTGCCCAGGTTAGATTGACCTGTAGTATCCGTAGATATGTCTGTAGAGGGATTGTCTTGATTGTTAATTGATGGAGGAGGGCCCAGCCCATTGTAGGCGGCACCATTCCCCAGGCAGGTGATCCTGGGCTGCATAAGAATGCTAAGCATGGCGGGGTAGTGGTGGTACAAGCCTTTAATCCCAGCATTTGGGAGGCAGAGGCAGGCGGATTTCTGAGTTTGAGGCCAGCCTGGTCTACAGAGTGAGTTCCAGGACAGCCAAGGCTACACAGAGAAACCCTGTCTGGAAAAAAAGAAAACAAACAAACAAACAAAAGAATGCTAACCATGAGTGAGTGTGCCATCAAGCAGTATGCTTCCATGGTTTCTTCTGTCCTGTCTTGACTGTGAGTTCCTTCTTCAGAGGTGGTGAGTAAAATAGCAGGTAGGTCTAACTGAGTTTCTGCCCCAACTTCCCTTGATGATAGATAGACTGTCACCTAGAAGTGTAAGCCAAATAAGCATATTCCTCCCCTATGTTGGTTTTGTTCAGTGTTTTACCACAGCAACAGAATGAAACCAAAAGTATGTTTATGCAGAATCATCTGATGGACTGTCGCCAGGTGCTGAGAGCTGCTCTTGCTAGATCTGAGGACACTTCATATGAACAAGTCAAAATCCTATTTTTAAGCAAAGCAAGGATAAGGAAAGGGACTCATACTGTGTCTGCTGATTCTTGTTAATTACAGCTCAGAATTCCATTGTATATTTTAGGTGATTTATTTTGATTCTTAGAGATTATTTTTTTTTTTTAAAGACAGGGTCTTACAAATCTCAGGCTAGTCTTGGACTTCTATGTAGCTGAAAATGAGTTTAAATATCTAACTCTCCTGCCTTTACCTTCCAAGTGCTGATATTGCAGGTGCTGTACCACCATGCCTGGTTCATGCAGTGCTGGTGGTCAGACCCAGGATTTCATGCATGTTTGACAGATTCTCTACCTACTGAGTTATATCTCTAAGCCCCATGTTCTTTTTATTTGTTTGGGACAGGATTTTGCTATTGTAATTCCTGCTGTCTTTGAACTCTTGGGAATCTCCCTGTCTCAGACTCTTGAGTCTGGGACTACAGGAATCACCGCTCATGCTTAGTTTCCTATTCTTTCAATTTTTAAAAGAGTAATGTGCACATTATAAAAATGTCAGCCACTTTGAAATAGATAAAGGGGAAAGAGATATGTGTTGTGTTTTTGGGAGTACATTCTTAATAGCTTTGCTATGAGCAATGGAAGAACAGATAAGATCCAAGCTACACATAAGAGGGAAAAGTCAAGTACTATTTGAATCATTCTCTCTAGGAGCTGGGCTACAAGTAACATGCTAGTAAGTATAAAATATTTTCTGGGCTTCTGTGAGAGTTTGTTCAATTCTAGAGGCTGATGCTGGGAAATGTGATTTAGGGACCAGCCTGGGCTCCATAAGAAGATCTGTATCTTAAAAGACAAATTTGTTTGAAACTCACAGATCTATTTCATACGTTTGGAAGTGAAATAATTAACCGGTGAAATGGTTCAGATTGTCTGTGGCCAAGCGTGTTAACACTTGTACTCTTGCACCAAGTGGTGCTCTAGCACTAGAGCTTGGTGCTCTAGCACTAAGGTGGCAGAGGCAGGAGGACTGCCTTAAATTTGAGTGAGATCCTTTGTCAAAAAAAACAGAAAAAAAGAAAAAAGCCTGTTGACATTGTACACACCTGTAATCTCTGCTCTGGGGATGTGGCAGGCAAGGATTAGGAGTTCAAGGCCATCCTGTACTACAAAGCCAGTTTCAGACCCAAACAAAGCAGAAAATGAAACAGTGTTTCCAATAGGTAAGCACTTCGTAATGTCACAGAATTACTGGATGCATTTTTGCTGCTTGTCTGTTTACTAGTTATTCAATCGTTCCTTTGTTTTAGAAGCATTTGTAGCATTTGAGGTACAGGCCACGTTTGAAGTACATTCCATTCTTTAACAATGCTTTCACTTGGGAGGCAGAGGCAGGTGGATTTCTGAGTTCGAGGCCATCCTGGTCTACAGAGTGAGTTCCAGGACAGCCAAGGCTACACAGAGAAACCGTCTTGAAAAACAAAACAACAAAAGCAAAACAAAACAAAAAACCACAATGCTTTCTTCACTCTGAAATGATCAATGTTTTTTCTGTCTAAGGCAGGAAAAGTTAAGCCAGTTGGATACAGAGTTGCAACCTGTTTGACTGAAAAGCTTCCCAGGGTGAGCACATCCCAGCCTTTCTGTTTGTACACTGGACTGTCAGCTTTCCTTACAAAAGGGTACACAGATGTAATGTGGTCAGCTTTGAACCTTTACTATATTTTGGTGATGTCTATTGATTTTGTCCAAGAAAATGAAAATTAAAATATATATTTCTCTTAGTTTACTAAAAATTCTAGTATTTCAGTAGGAATTTTAGTGTGCTTGTAACCTTGGATTTTCTTGGGTGGGGGGATGTCTGTGTGACTATATGTAACATGGTTGCCGGTATCCATGGAGGCCAGAAAAAAACATGGAATCTCTGGAGCTAGAGTAATAGGTGGTTATGTGTGAGCCATCTGATACGGGTTCAGGGACTCCAACTCAGGGCCCTTGGAAAAGCAGCAAGTGCTTCTGTAACTACTTAGCCTTTTCCAGCCCCTAAATTATAGTCTTAAAAATATTTTAAAATTAATTTTTATTTTATGTGTATGAGTACTTTGCCTGTATTTATGACTGTACACCAGGTGCATACATGATGCCCACATAGGTTCCAATAGATTATCATATCTTCTGGAACTGAAGTTTCAGAGCTATGAGCCAACATGTGGGTTCTGGAACTGAACCTGGGTCCTCTTACAAGAGCAACAAGTGCTCTTATGCACTGAGCCATGTCTTCAGCCCTGCAAACTATAATATTTAAAGTATTTTATTTCTATCAGTAAACAAATTTTTGAGGGTGTGTCCTCATTTTCAGATGCAGGAAGTTAGCACTGGCTGGGAAGCTGAGCTGGTGTTTTGAATTCATGCTTCATGCTTCTCTTGTCTCACTTTTCCCAGCTTAGGACTCCCCCAGAGGCCAAGAAGTATTTCAACTTCAGATACCCACCTGCTGGAGCAGAAAGAGTATTTTATGGCAGAGCAAATGATCCCCAAATCGCACCTTATTTGACACATGGGCTAAGATCTAAAATTTCAATACCGGTAAATCTTTATGTTTCTTCCTCTATTAATTATTAATTTACCAAGTTACAAAGTTGCACAAATAAAGGTGTAAGTGAAATTCATCATTCTTTCCTTACTCTTGCTTCCAAAAACACTAGTCTTGGGCAATGGGTTGAGTTTTCAAGTAACTAAGAATGAGCGAAGGAAGCAGCAGTACAAACCCCAGACTTCACTGATCCTCAGATGGGATGAGGCTGTGGCATCCCATTTTCCCAGTAAAGACAAATGTCATCATACCTTATTTGCCGTTAAGAGAACAGGCTGCCGCTCTTGCCTCGAGGCCCTACAGAGAGCATGTATAGATCTTGAGTGGAATAGAAACTATTCGATGCTGACTGCCTGGATATAACTGTCCTCCAACTGCTTATTTCTCCACCTACCTTTCTTCCTTCTATAATTGTTATTTGCCTTTTGTTAATTTAAGTTTATTGGTGGGGCTAACGCTGGAACTCAGGGTATTATGTATACTGGGTAAACACTACTGTTGAGCCCCATCACCAGCCCTCTATCTTTGTTTTGTTTAAAAACCTTTTCCCACATTGTGTGTGTGTGTGTGTGTGTGTGTGTGTGTGTACATGTGTTATAGTACCTGTGTAGAGGACAGATGAGAACTTGGGGTAGTCAGTTCTTTCCTTCCATCATTAATTTCTGGGGACTAAACTCAGGTCATCAGCCTTGGCAACATGCTCCCTTACCTGCTGAGCCATCTTGGTCATTTAAAAACATTAATTGATTAATTGTTATTGTGTTTGTCTATATGTGTGTGCTATATGTGTGGGCATGCATGTAGGGACTCAGAGGACAACTTTATAAAGTTGATTCCCTCCTTTTTTTACATGGGTTCTGGGGATCAAAGTTAAACTGGCAGGTTCTTGTGGCAAGTATCTTTACTTGCTGATCCATGTCTCAGGTCCTTTTTTGTTTTTGAGACAATGTATCATGCCCAGCATTTATCTCTCTTGCCTTTCTCTTCCTGTCTATCTTTTCCCTGTTTTGTTTGTTTGAGGCAAGGGTTTTTCTACAGAGCCATAGCTATTCTGGAACTTCCTTTGAAGACCAGGCTGGCCTTGAATTCAGATCCACCTGTCTCTGTCTCCACAGTTCTGGGATTAAAGGCGTGTGCCACCAAGCCCAGTGCTTCCTATCATTTTTATCTTTTGTTCAGAAGTCCTGGTTGGCTTCTGTCTTCCTGCCTCTGCTACTTAAGTGCTAGGATTACAGTTGTGTTATCAAGCCCAATCTGGGATGCATATGTTTGAGAAAGTTTGGGAAATGATTTGTGAACAGCTTGTCATACCTGCTGTTCTTGAGTATTTGAGTCAATAACCTGGGGACTCCTTCCGTAAGCCTTTTAGCTGTAGGAAAGTTTCATCTATCTATCTTTCTGTCTGTCTGTCTATCTATGTATGTATGTACGTACATATTTGTGTATATATGTATGTACACGTCTACCTACCTACCTACCTACCTACCTACTTAATGCTGGGGATAGAACCTGTTGTCTTGTATCTGTTAGGCGAGTGCTCTTTTGCTGAGCATTATCTCTAGGGTTTTTTTTTTTTTTTCTGCCTCTAGGGCTTGAACTTACAGCCTCATGAGCACTCCATTACTGAACCATATATCCATCTGGTCTTGTACTCTCTGAGCTGTAGTCCATACCTGTCTGGAGCTTGGGATCTTGGTGCTTCAGTTTCTCCAGGAGCTAAGATACCATCTAGCTGAAAGCTCTGCATCTACTTTGTTAGACTTTTCATTACTGATTTCCACGGTTCATTGGAAGATGAGCAAAGCCAATGATGTTGGGGAGATGACACTTGAATTATATTTTCTTCTATTAGAGTTTTAGGTTTTTTTTTTTTCATATACTTGTTTCAATATTTGGACATTCTATAATTTCTTTAGGTGAGCTCATTGATAAACCCACAGCCCATTACCACGTTTCAACAGAAAATTAAAGACAAACAAGAATCTATATATTTTAGCCATCAACGAGCACCATTGGGAAAATCTCATGATCAAACACCAGGATTGCCTAAAGGAATGGATGTGATCAACACAACACTAGGGACACCGACTATCAGAGGTAGTAAAAATAGGGGGCAGGAGGAGGTGGGAAAATTGGATTAAGTATGTCATTGGTATATTTTCTGTTGATGGTGTGAAAGACTGCCAGTGATGAAAGATGAAGACAGCCTTCACACATGGCCCGGGTCTGCGTGGGCCATTCTCTCTCCTTCTACCAGTTCTGATCACAACAGCCATCACATCCTCTCTGTCCCCTCACTATAGTCTCATGTTTGCGTTTTCAGTTTCACTTTTCTGCTTTTATTTGAACCTATACTTTTTTTTTTCTAATTTGTCTGTATCTTGACATGGTACCTGGAGAGTGACAGAGAGAGAAAGAGAGAGAGAGAGAGAGAGAGAGAGAGAGAGAGCTGAAGTCCTTCATGTAAAAGTAAAAAGATGCTACCATAGCGGGATCTCTCTCTCTCTCTCCCTTTCTTCTTTCTCCCTTCCTTCATGTCATTTTTTTTCTTCCTTTTTAGGTTACTTTCTGATACTTACTTTCTTTGTCAATGGACATAATGATTCACATATCAAAATAAATATTGTTTCTGTTTGCTTCATTGAATCCCTGAAAGCAAAACAGGCCATTATTACCTCCATTGGACATTGGAACCATCTGAGAGAAACCTTCTGGGAATTTTCTGTGGGTTTCTCTCTCTCTCTCTCTCTCTTTCTCTCTCTCTCTCTCTCTCTCTCTCTCTCTGTGTGTGTGTATGTGTTTTGAGACAAGGCCTCTCACACTATGTAGCCTTGCCTGACTTGGAACACATTATGTAGACCACACTGACTTTGAAACTTTGAATTCTTGGTCCACCTTCCTCTGCCTCTGGAATTCTGGGATGAAAGATGTTGACTACCATGCCTGGCACCCCACAAGATTCTCACTGTGGTCAGTCTGATCCTGAAGTATAAGCCCACTATGTGCCAACAACATTTATGTCAAAACACTTGAAGGATTTAGTTCAACTAAATGATTTTCCTTGAGTTATTACTGTGTTTTCAAGATCAGGTGTCTTCCAGACTCATACTTGCACTCGACCCTTTGCCTCTACTTCCCAAGCGCTGGGGTTACAGAGGTAAGCCACGCTGTAGGGTTTGAATTATCATTTAAGATATCTACCCAATGAAAGAGACATAATATATAAAGACATATTATAATATGTCTTTGTACATTAAACATAAACGTCTAAAAATCTTCAAGTAAAAAAATTTTTAAAAATCTTCAAGTAGTGTTTTATAGGAAAATTTTCTCTACTATGGATTGAATCTTGGGCCCTGAGCAAGCTAGTCAAGTCTTCTACCTCTGAGTTGCATTCTCAGTGATTGGTTTACCTTTTGTTTTAAAAACAGGTCTCATTGTATAGACCAGTTGGGCCTGGAGCTTCAGATTTCCCAACTCTGTCCTGTGAATGCTGTGCTTGCTGACATGTGCTACCACACTGGCTTTCTTTTTTCATATTAATTTGAAAATGATTTCTCTCTCTCTCTCTCTCTCTCTCTCTCTCCCTCTCTCCTTCATTTTCTCCTTCCCTTCCTCCTTCTTCCTCTTCCCCTCTCCCTCTTCCTCCCCTTCCCTGCTCTCTTTGTAGTCATCACATTAGTGGAGATTGGGCTTCATACTAGTAGGCAACTAGTCTATCACTAACTTCTGATATCATTAGCTTTTAATTCACAGGTTTCAGTTCCTGACAGAAAAGCCAAAAGAAGGCCGGTGAGATTAACATAGTAATATATATTGACATATTGGCAGGGAACAGGAAACAGGGAGTGAGATTACATTTAAAAGATTATTAGGTAACAGCCAGGTACAGTGGAAGTGTCTATAAATAACTCCAGCATTTGGGGAACAGAGGTAGGAAGATCAGGAGTTTAAGGCTACCCTGAGCTACAAGAGACCCTGTTTCAAATAAGAAAAAAAGGTAATAAAAAATATTGAGTAAGCTGAGCATAGTGGCATCCATTAGCTGCCACTCTTGTTATAGTGACTGGCAGAATCAACTTAAAGAAGGGCTAATTTAGTCTCACATTTTTTTTTTTTTTCCGAGACAGGGTTTCTCTGTGCAACCCTGGCTGTCCTGGAACTCACTCTGTAGACCAGGCTTGCCTCGAACTCAGAAATCCGCCTGCCTCTGCCTCCCAAGTGCTGGGATTAAAGGCTGGTGCCACCACTGTCTGGCTTAGTCTCACATTTTGAGAGAGCACTATCCATATGATAAAGAAGGCATGGTGGAGTTCATGGCAGCCAAGGCATGTAGCTGGTACTCTCACATATTCATGGACTAGAAAGTAGAGGATAAACGTGTGACGGGATTATAATAGCTCAGCATCCTACTTAACCTGGCAACCTCCCAAACCATGCTACCTAGCAGGGTGAGGATTCAAACACATGAGCCTGTGAGAAAGACTTTTCATTTAAATTGAGATGGAGCATCGTGCCTGTAATCCTAGCACTCAAGTGGTTGAGGCAGGATAATCTCAAGTGTGTGTGTATATGTATATGTATATGTATATGTATATGTATATGTATATATATGTGTGTGTGTATGTATGTATGCATGTATGTATGCATGTATATAAGGATCCTATCTGGAAAAAACAAGGGCAAGAGACACAGCTCAGTGATGCAGGGAATGCCGAGTATGCATAAGGCCCCACACTCACCCCAGCCTTTGAAGGACAGTTAAGTGAAACAAGACAACTCACTGTTTGTAAACTGAGAATTGTGGGAAGAGGAATTTCTTCTTGACTCCATGAGTTCTCTGTTACTTCTGGCTATGTTGAGAGTGGAGATGCAGATCAAAACAGACTACATGTTTGTGCTTCAAGTTATAGCTGCCAAAATGTGCACATGTCACATCCCACTGGATGTCAGTGTTTCTAATTTGGAATTCAGGTTTGCTTGTATTATCCTAGGAAGTTGGGAACAAATATAAGCCAGAATTGTCCAGAGTTTCAGGATGGAGAATTTAACTGGAGACAGAGCATGGCTGCGGATAATCCAGTGGCTCTGGTACAATTCTGATCTTCAGACTCCTCAGAGCTTTATGGCAAAATGATGCATAGGCTTATTCTCTCCCCTCCCTATGTCCCTTCCCTCTCCTTCCTTTTCCCTCTTCCTCTTTCTCCTCTTCTTCTTCCTCCCCCTCCCTCCCCCCCTCCCTCTGTCTCTCTTCTCCCTCCCTGCCCCTCTCTTTTAGGACAGGGTCACATGTAGCCTAGGCTGGCCTCAAATTCATTTATGTAGCCCAGGTTATCCTTGAAGTCCTGTTCCTTCTCCCTCCATGTCCAGAGCATCTTGTTTTCGCTGAAAGATATTTGTTTAACTGGCTATGTGATCTTCTAGGCATTCTGTGTAGCCTATGAACTCATCAGATCAAACTTGTCATTGGCTGTAGTTTATATGCACAATAAATAGCCAAGAGCCCTTAATATTGATCTTGTTGACTCTTTCTTCAGAACTGTCTGCTCGTGACACTGTGAATCCATCAAAATCTTTTGAAGATGTGTTTAAAGAAGGACAGGAAGGACACGATTTGTACACTGTCTCTCATAATGATTATTTTCCAGGTAAGTCTCACCCAGTATGAAGTGGGGCTGAGGATATGAGACCCTCAAATTTGTCAAGAAAAGCACACAGCATAATGTTCATGATGTTTGACATCTCATGGACGATGTAGTTGATCCACACATTGCAATTTATTATTGTTCATAGCATCATAAACCGTAGTAGCTGGGAACATGTAGACAATACATCATATTCTTAAAATACAGAACTAGTTAGGCATGATGGTAGGTGATTATAAATCCCAGTTCTCAAGGAACTGAAAGATGATTGCAAGTTTAAGGTTAGCATGGTGTACATAGCGAAGCTGTACATTTAAAAAAGAATGTAAGCAAGCTAACAAGCAAGTAAGCAAGTGCTCTGAATGGTGGCACAGACCTTTAATCCCAGCACTCTGGAGGCCAAGGCAAACAAATCTCTGTGAATTCCAGGCCACCCTGGGATATATAGTGAGATCCTCCCTCAAAAATAAATGAATGAATGAATGAATGAATGAAAAGAAATAGTCAGGTATGGTGACTCACTCCTATAGTCTCAGCATTCAGGAAGCTGAGGTAGGAGGACTGCCAGAAGTTTGAGACCACTCTATCCTACAGAGAGAATTCTAGTTCCTTCTTGGCTAGAGTGAGACCTTGCCTCAAGTCCACAAGAACAACAATAACAGAAATGCAGACATTATGTGTTATTATTATTATTTTTTAAAGATTTATTTATTTATTATATGTAAGTACACTGTATCTGTCTTCAGACACCCCAGAAGAGGGCATCAAATCTCA
Source organism: Rhynchomys soricoides (assembly GCA_019843965.1). Lineage (NCBI taxonomy): Eukaryota > Metazoa > Chordata > Mammalia > Rodentia > Muridae > Rhynchomys > Rhynchomys soricoides. The sequence goes on along the minus strand of JADRCH010000108.1, from coordinate 6,569,109 downwards.
TTATGGATGGTTGTGAGCCATCATTTAGTTGCTGGGATTTGAACTCACAACCTTCGGAAGAGCAGTCGGCACTCTTAATCACTGAGCCATCTCTCCAGCCTTTATATGTATTATTAAAATGAAAAGAATCATAGTAAGGTGGTTCATTGGGTAAGGAGTTTACCATGCAAACCTGGCCACCAGATTTTAATCCCTAGAACCTACATAAAACAAAACAAAGCAAAGCAACAAAACAAAACAAAACAAAAACCTGGTGACCAGAGTTTAGTCCTCAGAACCCACATAACCTTGTTGAGAGAGAAGAATATGGAAAGTTGTTTACTGACCTCTGCATGTGCACTGTGGTACACTGCCCACCTCATCGTGCACAGGCACAATAGTAATGAAGTACAATGCCAGCTGAGAAAGAGGAAAGGTTATGTGGACTTATTTTATTTAGTGGTTTTTAGCTTTAGTGATGACTATGCTTATTAGAAAGTCAGCACCACCCCTTACCACATTTAAGAAAGAATCTTTTGAACTCTTAGACTTAAGTAATCTTTCCTTCTCAGCCCCCTACCTGGCTAGGACTGGAGGCATGCCACATCAGTCTTGGCTAAGTGTGTAAGATTATGAATTGGACAGGTTAGGTTTGAATTTTAGTTCACTCATTTCCTGTCTTCGCACTTGAGTAGTTTACATGTCTGATCCTTAACCTGTCTTAGTTCTTGAGTGGCATGGTGACCTTGTGTGAGTCGAGTACATGCACAAACGCTTAGCTTGGTGCCTAGGACAACCACTGTCAGCTAATAAGTGATCTTGTCTAATGGCACCGCAGCACTAGAAAGTTTTTAAGGATCAGCATAAAATTTATAGTGCTGTAAAATACGCTTGAATTAAAAATATGTGAATGTAGTCTTGATAGAATAACAAAGTGATTAGACTCTGATTTGGGTCTTGAGAATGCTCTGTCTGGAGTCTGCCACTCTCTTCCTTCTCAGCTAATCTCTGCTTGTTTCTACACTCCTTAATGTGTTCCCAAGGATGGATAGTCTCTAGCTCTGTCTCCAACTGCTGCTGCCCTCGCTCACTTGAACACAGTATTCTCCTCTTACCCTTGACTTCTTGTCTCTCCTTCTAACTCCTTATCTATCTTTCTCCCTCTGCTTTCCTGACCTGCCTTCCTTTCTTTCCTTTAGACTTTATGCCCTCCCATAGTTTTAAAGAAAATAACATTTTTGTTTAAAATTTAGTATGTAGCTGAGGGATGCCTTGACCTTCTGATAGTCCTGTCTCCAGTTTCCAAGTGATTCGATTATGGGAATGTGCCACTATACCTAGTTTTGTCCAAATGCTTGATTTGGAATTGGCCATGATGGCTTATGCAGGAGGATACTAGGAGTTCTAGGCTATCCTTGGCTACATAAGACCCTGTTTCAGAATAGCAACAACCTATACCAAAACAGCAACAACAAAAAATAACCGTGATTAAATGTGTGTGTGTGTGTAAATTGGTGAATGCTTTAAAAACTATTTAGAATAGGGCTGAATACATTGTTTAGTGGGTAAAATACGAGGAATTGTTTACATCTCCAGAACCCACACAAAGCTGAGTAGAGTATTATGTCTCTGTAATTCCAGTTTGGAGAGTTCCTGAGAGAACTCAGGCCAGATAGCCTAGCTATACATCAGCAGAAAATATCAAAGAAACCCTGTTTTAACAAAGTAGAAGGAGAAGACCAACATGCCACTTAAGGTTGTCCTGTGACCTTCACATGCATGCTGACGCAGCACACCCACATGCAGGAACACATGCACAAATACATGCACACATACTACACACATGCATTATACACATACTACACACACAAGAATATTAAAACTCTACCTAGGACAACTCTAATGGACAATAATGAGGCCAAAATTGTCTTCATTTGCTGATTTTTATGGAAGGTACATTAGCCTTTTGAAAGTTACACTATCTACATTTTCTTTTCTTTTTTTTCTCCCCCCCTTCCTTCCTTTCTTCCTTTTGTCCTCCTTTCTTGCTTGCTTTCTTTCTTTCTTTCTTTCTTGCTTTCTTTCTCTTTCTTTCTCTTGTTCTGAGGCTTAAACTCATTGTAGAGAATTTGGATATTAAAAATGAAGAAAAAGCAAATGTAACCGTGTAACAACATTAGCTCAAGATAACTATAGTTGATACGCCGAACATTTTTCTAGCCTTTGTCCATTGGGTTTCACTGAAGCATCTAGGTTTAGGTAGATAGAATCTGACCCTTCATGGTTTCATGGAATCTGATGTACATTTAAGATTAGTTATTTAAGCGACTAGAGCAATGGCTCAGTGGTTGCAAGTGCGCTCTGCTCTTGCAGGGCAGAGTTTGGTTTCCAGCACCCACATCAGGTAGTTCAGAACCACTTGTAACTCTAGTTCCAGGGGGTTCCCACCCTTATCTGGCCTCCAGGGCACCTGCCCTCATGTGTCCTCACTCCCACATAGATACAAAATTAAAATGAATAAAAATAAGCATCACGTGATGGCGCACACCTTTAATCCTAGCACTAGGGTGGCAGAAGGAAGAGGAACTTTGAGTTCAAGTCCTACATGAACTACATAGTGAGTTCCAGGACAGCTAGAACTACATAGTAAGACCATGTCTCAATAATAAACAAACAAACAAACAAACAAAACTCAAAATGTGCTGCTTTAAATAGTACATCAGGGACAATGTTCAGTGGGAACAAGATCTATAAAGTCTCTAAAATGCTCTTACTTATATCACTGTTGAAATGATAGATACTTCTTTAATAAATACAAATTATATAGAAATAGATAGTATTCAGAGAGATTTCTCAGTTTCCAACTTTTCTTCCTTTTTTTCTTTTTCTGTTTTTAGACAGAGGTTCCCAGTGGTTCAGGCCAGCCCTAAACTCACTGTATAGTTGGCACTGAATCTTCTTGCTTTAGCCTCTCAAATGCTGAGATTATAGGTGTATACCACCGAGCCTAGTTTATGTATGTACTATAGAGTACAACAGACATGTTGTACATACTTCTACATACTTCTATTTGATTTGTTTTGCCTAATGGAATATTTTGTAATATTTTCCATATTAGTATCCACATCAGGTTTTCCATTAATTTTTGTTGAATGTAATTTTTTTCATACAATGCAATCTGATCACAGTTTTCCCTCCCTCAGATCATCCCTACCACCTCACCCATCAAACACCATGCTTTCTTTATCTATATATTTAGAAAACAGACAATTAAAAAAAACAAAATCTGGAATAAAAGAAAAAAATAAAGAAAAAGCAAAAAAAAGGAAAAGAAGCACACACACACACACACACACACACACACATACACACACACACGCCCCATAAAAACATAAAACTGTAAACTATAATGTACAAGCAAAAGACACTAAGATTAAAAAAAATACTCAAACAAGCTAATGTGAGATAAAAGGTCTACAAAAATACATTGAGTTTATTTTGTTTTGACTATCGTCTACTGGGCCTGCTTTTAGGTGTAGTCTAAATACCCAGTAAGACTCCATTGTAGAAAGCTATTTTTTCCCTTTGCAAGTGGTTGTCAACCGGAGATAATTTCTTGGTTAGGGATGAGAACTCATGTCCAGTTCCACCTCTTAGCCCTGGGACTGACCTGGCTTGAACCTGTACAGGCTTTGTGCATGCTGCCCCAGTCTCTGTGAGTTGACATGTGCATTGGTCCTGTTGTGCCTAGAAGACACTGTTTCCCTGGTGTCATCCATCCCCTCAGACTCACAAGCTTTCAGCCTCCTCCTCTTCATACATCCCCAAGCCCTGAAGAGAAGGGTTTGATGAAGGCATCCCATTTAGGCCTGCGTTCCAAAGTCTCACTCTCTGTGCACTTTGTCCATTTGTGGGTCTCTATATTAGTTCCAATCTACCGAAGAGGAAGCCTGATGATGGCTGAATGAGACACCAATCCATGGATATAGCACGATGTCATCAGGAGCTATTTTATTGCTTTATTTCCTTGGCAGAACAATAATGTTTGGTTTTCTCTTAGGCTAATGGCCTACCTAGTCTCATGTTCTTGGTCACTTGTGTAGTGGCAGGCACAGGTTCTAGCTCATGGAGTGGGCCTTTCATTCACTCAGATGCTGGTGGGTTACTACCACAAGTATTGTGCCACTATTGCACTAGAATATTTTGCGTGCAAGGCAGCACTGTAAATCTCAGGGTTTGTAGCTTGGTTGCTGTTTACCTTTGTCTTTTGGTAGCATGCAGGCTATCTTCTAGTACCATGAGCACTAGCTAGTAGGGGCAAAGGCTCTTGGTAACCACCTACTCCACTTCTCCGTATTCAGTGAGTTGTGTATATGTTGTCTTCAGCAATTGGGATTTACCGTCCCATCAGTTTGTGGAGAACAATCAATAATCTTGGCAATAGCCTGGGTTGTTTGGGGGGAGGGGTGTTCCTTGGGGTCTCTTTGGACAACACAATTAGATGTAACCCATCATTGGAATTGAGGGTTTCATTTGGTGACAAGAGTTGTCCAGTTGGGGCTCTGTCTTCCCTGTTATTTGATGATGCCATTTAGATTTCTTTCATATATGGATGTATTTTAAGAAGCTTCTACTGTGCTAGATTTTTATATGATCCCTCAAATAGCCCTTAGTGTCAGTTGTCCATCCCTTACCCTTTTCTCAGTGCCTCCATTTAATTCTCCCATTCAGACCCCCTCTTATCTTCCTATAAGTGCATATTCTATTTCCCTGTCCTTCAAAGATTCTTTTCTCCCTCAATTCCTTAGTCTACACTGAACTTCAGTGATTACATGGACAGTAACTTGACTATTGAACTCTCAACATATCAATCTATAAAAAGTGACTACCTACCATATTTGTCTTTTTGGGTCTATATTACCTCACCCAGGATGATTTTTTTCTAACTCCATCCATGTATTCAATAATTTCATGATTTCATGTTTTGATCTGCTGAGTAATATTCCATTGTGCACATGCATCACATTTTCTTTATCCATTCATCCATTGATGGTCATCTAGGCTATTTCCAGTTTCTGGGTATTATAAATAGAGCAGCAATGAAAATGGACAAATGCATATCTTTGTAGTAGAATATGGAGTCCTTTGGGTATGTGCCCAAGAGTTGCATAACTGGATCTTTGGTAAATCTATTTCCTGCTTCCTAAATAATTATCACATTGATTTCCATAATGGCTGTACAAGTTTGCACTCCCATCAACAATGGATGAGTGTTTCCCTTTCCCACATCCATACCCCTTACCCCACAAATGACAACCCTGCATAAGTTATCACTTATTTTATTGATCTTCACCATATGATTGGTGTAAGATGGAATTTCAAAGTTGTTTTGGTTTGTGTTTTCCTGATGGCTCTTTGTTTCTTGACCATTTGTTTCATTTTTGATGAATGATATGCTTACTTCTGTAGTTCAAATTTTAATTGGGTTGTTTCCTTGATGTTTAGTTTTTTAAGTTCTTTATGTATTTTAGGTATTGACCCATTATCTGATGTTGTACTTGGTAAAGATATTTTCCTATTTTTTAGCCTGTTCCTTTGTCTGTTTAATACTGTCCTTTGGCATAGAGAAGATTACCAATTTTATGAGGTCCTATTTACTAATTGTGCTTTTTAGTGCCTGTGTTCTGTTCAGAAAGTCTTTTCCTGTGCCAATGAGTTCAAGACAATTTATCACTTTCTCTTCTATCCAATAATGATATATGATTTTATATTTAGGTCCTTGATCAATTTGGAGTTGAGTATTGTATGATACACATACATATATATTAAACTTTTTGCATTTTTCTACATGCAGCCATCCAGTTTGGCCCAGCATTATTTGTTGAAGATGCAGTCTTTTTTTCTTGCGTGTATTCTGGCTTCTTTATCAAATGTCCAAATGTATATGGAATCATATCTGGGTCTCTAGTTCAATTCCATTGACCAATGTGTCTGTTTTTATACCAGTATCATGCTAATTTTCATTACTATAGCTCTGCAGTACAACTTGAGATTGGGTGATACTCTGTGCAGTTCTTTTAATATTAAGGGTTGTTTTAGCTATCCTTATCTTTCGTGTGTGTGTGTGTGTGTGTGTGTGTGTGTGTGTCCATACGAAGCTGAAGTTGCCCTTTCAATATCCATGGAGAATTGTGTTAGAATTTTGGTGGGCACTGCATTGAATCCGTACATTGCTTTTGGTAAGATTGCTGTTTCACTAATATTAACTCTACTGATCCATGAGTGTGGATGATCTTTCCATGTTTTGATGTCTTATTCAATTTTTTTCCTTAATGTCTTAAAGTTTTTTCTTTTTCTTAAAGGCTTATTTATTTTATATATATGAGTACACCATTGCTCTCTTCGGACACACCAAGAGAGGGCATCAGATCCCATTACAGATGGTTTTGAGCCACCAAGTGGTTGCTGGGAATTGAACTCAGGACCTCTGGAAGAGCAGTTGGTCCTCTTAACCACTGAGTCATCTCTCCAGCCTGTCTTAAAGTTTTTATTATATATCTTTTACTTTCTTGGTTAGAGCAAGGTGTGTGTGTGTGTGTTTGTGTATGTGTGTGCATGTGTGTGTATGTGCGCATGTGTGTGCACACAAATGTCTTGTGTGTGTGGGCATGCATGCACACATGTGTGTATGTGTTTAAGGTGTTGTTTTCCCTACTTTCTCAATCTATTTGCTTTTGGTGTATAGTAAGGGTACTGATATTTTTGTGTTCATTTTGTATCTAACTACTTTGACAAAAGTGTTTATCATTTGTAGATGGTTCCTGGTAGAGATTTTAGGGTTCTTTATTTTAAAATCATATTATCTGGAAATAATGCTACTTCCCCATTTCTTCTAAGTTTTCTAGCCTTTTGGAATATAAGTTTCTGAAGCATACCAAGAAACTTTTTTCCAAATAGTACTATACTTAAATGTGCCTACAATAAACTGCCCAGTGTCAGAATGTAGAAGTTTGAACCAACACTGACTACTGAGGCATTGTGAACCAGATCTCCTTGCCTCATGTGGACAGTCATTCTGCTGGCTCTGGTAGTCACAGATTGCCCCCTCCCCAGTTATTTTTGTGTATTGATTTTGTTATCTTTCAGCTTTCCTGCACTCATTTATTAATCTTACCAGTTTTGGGTGGTGTCAGTAGTTATTTGTATTTTGTTGTTGTTGTTTTTTTGCATAGAGTTTTCCAATTTTCTTTTTTTTTGGTTTTCTGAGACTTGATCTCACTATGTGGCTCAAGCAGGCCTGGAACTGACCACTCTCCTCTCAGCTTCCTATGTACTGAGATTACAGACATAAGCCACCACATCTTACAAGTATGAACACAAGGAGCTCTGTATGTAACGCTCTGTGGTGTCCCAGCATGTGCAGGGAGGGCCTTTGCTATCTGTAGCCAAGTCTGCACAGCTGCATGCCTGGGTACAGTTCTAGTCTTTGCCCCACAAATTCTGTGCCAATGAGAATACAGTGTGCTTTCCCTAAAATAACCATTTTTCTTCATGTGGCTTAACTCATAAGTCTTATTCCCTGCTCCTACCACCCATAGGGGAAGCAAAGAACCGAAAGTATAACCCAGCAAGTTTCCATAGGTTTAACTTGTATGGAGTCCCAACGCCTCACTCTAATGATGGGCGCACCATGGCTAAAGCTTTACATTGGCTCCATGAACTACAAATGTAAGTGTGATTATACCTGGACCAAAAGTAAGTCTTAGAGATTTAGCGGTTGAACTTAAGTGACTACCTATTTAAAATTTATTTTTAAGAGATATTAAATTTGTTGACATGGTTTAACATAACATTCATAGAAAAAAATAGATCATGCAATGTCTTCACTTCCAACACCTATTCTGTCTGGTTACCCTAGACATTTGTGCTGTTCTGAAGTTACTTCACGACTTGGTTTGTTTGCTTGTTTATTTATGTGACAGGGTCTCACTCTGAAGCTTATAGTAGCCTAGAATTTGTGTCAGTCTTCCTGCTTCATTCTTCAAATGTTGGAATTACTGGACTTTATTGTTGTTGCTTTAGGTTTTATTTTCATTTTTAAGTGTGTGTGTGCACATGTAAGTGTAGATGCATCTTACAGGCTGAAACATCATTTTCTCCTGGAGCTACAGTTACAGGTGAGCTGCCATGTTGGGTATGAGAAATTCAAGTCAGTTCCCCTGCCATGGCCATCTCTCCAGCTTCTGTTATAGAGATGGTCTTAGCATGTTAACCTTGCTAGCCCAAAGCACACTATATATCCCAGACTGGCTACAAACTTGTGGCCAACCTCCTGGCTGCCTCCCAAGTGCTGGATTATAAGTATGAACCACCGTGCCTGGATTGTCATTAAGCTCTAATAATTACTTGGGCATTTTGAGCCTTTGGCCTTAACTTTTGCAAATTTTGACCTTTTCTTTTGTGTGTGTGTGTGTGTGTGTGTATATGTGTGTGTGAGAGAGAGAGAGAGAGAGAGAGCTAGAGAGAGAGAATGTACGTGAGGTGTGAGTGTGTATGGTGTATGTGTATGAGATGTGTTTATACAGTACTTAGGCGGGTCTCTTAACTCATGCTTCTCTTAGCAGCCTGGGTTCTGGGGAAAATTGGATTTTTTTATGTCTTCATTTTATACATAACGTCTCCCTTGGAATTTTAAAATGGGGTCCTTAGTTTTTCACCTACTATTTTTTTCTTTTTTATTCTAAGCCAACACATAAATAATGATTATTCTACAAAAAATAAAGTTTCCTGGGTCTGGAGAGATACCATAGTGGTAAAGCACTTGCCTAGCGAGGCCAAAGGCCCTGATTTTGATTGGGAGCAACACATGCACATTTATATGGGCCCAACATAAGTATCCTTAGAAGTTCAGAGGTAGTCTGAGTGTTATGACTTATATCTGTAAACCAGGTACTAAGGCAGTTTTAGGTTGAAGGATGACAGTGAGTTGGCATGCCAGTCAGGGTTATAGTGGGAGCCTCTTCTTCCTAAAGCGAGTTTCTTATCCTTCATCACTTGTTAACTTGACACACAAACACATTACTGTGAAGCCACAACCTTTCCCTTCTTGTTCATCTCCAAGATCACATATTAATATAAACTTCACAGTATAAAACATTTTACAAACTTAAAAAGTCTTAAAAATTCAAACACTTTAAAAATTCAGTCTCTTTTAATGGGAGGAGCAGCCTTTGGTCCTGTGAAGGCTTGATGCTCCAGTGTAGGGGAATGCCAGGGAGGTGGGGTGGGAGTGGGTGGGTGGGGGAGCACCCTCATAGAAGCAGGAGGAGGGAGGATGGGATGGGGGTTTCTGGAGGGGAAACTGGGAAAGGGGATAATATTTGAAATTTAAATAAATAAAATATCCAATAAAAAATTCAGTCTCTTAAAAAAAAATCCAAAGTCTATTCTAAAATCAAAAGTCTTTCAACTTTGGACTCATATAAAAACAAACAAACAACTAAATAAGTAAATAGTTTCTTATTTCAAGAGGGAAGACTCAAGGCATAATCACAATCAGGTCAAAGTAAACCCAAATTCCAATCATATAAACCACTCAGTGTCCAGTATCTGGGATTCATACATGATCTTCTGGGCTCTTTCAAGAGGCTTGGGCTCCTGTTCCAGCTCCACCCTCTGCATCACATACTGTTTGTCTTCTAAGCTCTGGCTGACTCCTCTCAACAGCTGCTGCTCTTCTTGACAGTTGTCCTTTGGTACTGGCATCTCAGAATACTGGGGTTTTCTGCTGTAACTGGGCTTCACATTCGCCAGTAGGTTCTCTTGGGCTCTCTTCATGGTGCAAGGCCTCAAACTTCTCCATAACCTTCACAATGACCTCTCCAGTCCTCTCACAATGCAAAGTCTCAGTTGCTGTCTATCATCCCTTCATACCTTCAAAACCAGTACCACTCACCTGGTGGCAGCCCATGGAAAAGGACATAGAAGAAGGAAATTTTTTTTTTTTGGCCTGTTTACCCTCACTCTTGCTAGCAAGATCATCTACTCGGTTACTGGTGCATTCCTTCACTGCTATTAAAACCAATTTCTATGGGATTTCAACATACACTGAAGATCAGCATCTCTCTAGGAATCCTCCAGGATTCCAGCACCAGATTGGGATTGCTCAACAGCCGTCCAGTTCTCAGTTTTCCAAGCACAATCCAGGTATTATTTGCCCACCCAGACTACATCCTGTAAGCCAACCTAATAACATCCCTATAAGTACTACCTGGGAGACTCTTAGACATAACAAACTTTGGCTGCCAGCATAAGGTGCAACCTTGGCTGCTTTTGGAGCCCAGCTTCTATGTGCTGACTCTGAGGAAGCATTTCCCAGAAGATTTCACCACAGTAATGCTAGTTTCCCAGTTACCACCAGTTTTTCAGCTCTAACTGACCAGCATCAATGGTCCCAGCAAAGCAAAGGTTTGACTTCAGTGGTTCTGGTATCTTGTTAACCATAGCTTATTCCTCAGTCTCAGCTAACAAGAATCACAGATTCTTAAAATGGCAAATGATCCTGAGAGAGTCATATGAGGACTCTTAAATTTCCCTCCGAAACTTCACCTTCATCATCTGCATTGCTCTTAACATTTTTATATTCCAAATTTCCAGCAGAACAAATCACCAAGGTTTGAACATTCAACGATCTTTCTAGCCCAAAGTACCAACTGCTTCCCAACCCCTACATATCCCACATAGTCAGGCCTTTCACAGATAATACTCTACTTCTGGAACCAATTTTGTCCCAGGTAGGGGTGTTATTATTGTTATAAAATACCATGACCAAAAGCTACTTAGGGAGGAAAGGTTTATTTGTCTTAGATACCCAGAGTCACAGTCCCTTGAGGAAAGCCAAGAAACTTAAACTGGATGGAAACCAGGAGGCAGGAGCTGGTGGTGAATCCTTGGAGAAGTGCTGCTTACTCTTACTGTTTTGCTCCCTCTGGCTTGCTCAGTCTGCTTTCTTAAAGAACCACCAGTCCAGGGCTAGTACCACTTACACCAGAAAGTTGGCCCAGACTTACAGTGGGTCAATCTGCTTCAAATAATATGATTAAAAAAAAAACAACCCTTCACAGGATTGTCAGTGGTTTGCATTGTAGTAGATTCTAGATCCAGCTAAGTTGACAAACAAGATTAGCCATCACACTCACCCATCCAGAAAATAAAAAACAAAAAATAGGAGGAGGAGGCAGGGGGAGGAGGAAGAGGAAGAAGGGGAAGGGAAGGAGAAGGAAAAGGAGGAGAAGGAAGAGGAGGAGGAAGAGGAGAAGGAAGAGGAAGAGAAAGTTACTGTACAGAGGAAGATTGTTGTGTATAGTTTTAATAATGAACCAACATTAAATTCAGCCAGGCCCTGGCTTCAAGGATCTCACCCAGCCCAATGGCCAGCCCCATGCAACTATCTTGCCCTGGTTCTGGAGGCCAGCCTGCTGCCAAGCTGTTCTGGTCAAAAACCTGCTGCCAAGCTAGTTCTCTCTGTCTCTGTTTGCTAAGCTGTCTGAACCAGTCTTTCCTGAAATGCCTGGGGCTGCTGCTTGCACTTCCTAGGCCATCCACCCCCTGTGGCTGGACCTTAGAAAGCCAGCTACTGCTTACTCAGATCCCCTTAGCTCCATGAAATGAACACTAGAGACTTATACCAGCCAGATTTATAATGGTAAATCTCCAATCACAAAATGCCTGTGCAAAGAACACAAAACTCAATTGATATAAATACAAGCTGCAAGTGGGCAGTGGTGGCACACGCCTTTAATCCCAGCACTTGGGAGGCAGAGGCAGGCTGATTTCTGAGTTCAAGGCCAGCCCGGTCTACAGAGTGAGTTCCAGAACAGCCAGGGCTACACAGAGAAACAAAACAAAACAAAACAAACAAACAAAAAATATAAGCTGCACCCCTAGACTGGGCAAATGCACCCTACACTACTCTATTGCTCATCTATGAAATCCCTGGCTACTTGCAGCTCCTCCGGGCCACATGTTTCTGGTTCATCTTCATCTCCTTTTCCCTCTATCTCTTCTCTCCCTCCGTCCTCCATCACATCTGACCTTCTTCCTCCTCTTTCCCCTCTCGAAAACTTTCAGCTCTGCCCTTTCCTTCCATTGCCCAATCACAAGCTCTAGCCTTATCTGACCAATTAAGATTTCACCTGACCTCACCTGAGTACTTGATCTACTTCTCCTCCGGGCACCCCTCTTGAGGAAGCTGAAAATACACACAGCAATCCATTACAGAAGACTGGAAGCTGAAGAGGAAAGGCATGCAAAAGAGAAGATGTTCTGAAGATGGATGCAGGCAGAGGCAGGAGGGAGTTAGCTCTGACCAAGGACACCCAGCAATACCAGCAGCCAGCAGGCATAGGAGAAGGCAAGAAAAGCTTTCTCCTTTGGAGGAAATGTGAGTGTTCCATCCCCTGCTCTCCAATTCCACAGCTGCCTGCAGAGCTGTGAGAGAACACATCGCCATTGTCTCAAGCTGTTTGTCATAACTTGTAGCATCTATAGAAAGGCAGTATACTTGGCCTGCTTTCCTGTGTGTCAGGGAAGACCTGGTTTTACTCTGCTTTCTGCCCTCTTCAGAGAGCATGAGACTTTCTAGGTTTCCATAGCTTGCATTCCCATAGGCATCCAACTGCCTACTTGCCAGGCTGTGTGTCTGCCTCACTGCTGCCGTGCCCAATTGCTGATGGCAAGCTGCTCAGGGAAGGCAAAAAGTCTGTAATAGGGGTACCAGTCTGTGTTTCCCCAAGTGAGAAACAGTGGAGTCTGAGACAGATGCTGTGGTTCCCAGTCTCCTGTGTATCCAGGTGCTGCTAGCTTACCACTGGGGGTTGAAAATCAGTTGAGGGTCCTTGCTTCTCCTCAGGGAGTCTACTCACCAGGGAGATGGGGAAGGCTGAGACCAGGACAGGGGCAGAGTCTGGTGTAGTTCCAAGAGAGTGCTCAGAGTAAAGAGGGGCTGGAAGAAAGAACGCTTTTTCCAGGAGAAGTAGGCTCAGCTCTTTACAAGAAAGCCCTCCTCTGACCCCCACAGCCATCTTTGATGAAGGAGATGGTCATTGTTTGTTCAAACTGTTTTATTTGATGGCAAATGTGAATGCATGCACCTTACTCTGGGTGAACTAGGGATTAAATACCTTTTGCCAGAAGGAATGCCCAGGAAGGAAAGCTCATTGGCTGAACACTTGGGGCTTATCTCTATACCTCTCTAGCATGGAGAACTCCAGGTTTTTATTGCTATGAGACTGATTGTCATGATCCTCTCAGTGTGGTGTTGTGCTTAGGTGTTCCAGATCAGGTAGTTTGGCAGGGAGCTGGCTCCATACCTGCTGTTCTCAATTCTGTGATTCCCTGGGGTCTGAGCCTGCGTAACCTCGCCAGTTCTTCTGTCTGGTGGCATAGTCTACTTGCCCAACCCTACTCTCCTGCCAGTGTTCCTAAATAGCAACAGTTCTTAGCTACAAAGGAAAAGTCTGAAATGTTCTCTTTATTACTAATTCTATCCTATCTTCAACATCGTGGGGTAGGAGTACTTAAGTTCACAGATGAAGACTTTGAAGCCATTTTATTTGCCTAAGGACATGTAGGCTAGAACCTTGGAAGGTTGGCCACAGGAGCTATCTCTACCCCTGCATGGGCCTAGGGACTCTCATCAAACCTCTATCTGGGAACTGAATCTGGGTCATTTACAAGAACAACAAGTTCTCTTACCCACAGAGCCATCTCTCCAGCCCTGCTTTCCATAATTTTAAACATTGTGGGGTTGGCTCCTTATTAGTGATTCATAAATGGAGATAAAAGGGCATATGCATGTTGGGAATGGGAATGTACTCAGACACATATCAGCCTGAGGGGTTCTTTCTGAGTAGAGCTGGTGTTCTTGACATTGCCATAGAAAGGAATTTCAGTACGACTAGGTGTAAGAAGCAGACTTTGAGTTCATTACAAGAGATTAAAACATTTAAAAAATTGTGGTATTTATGTGTGTTGGTGTTGTCTGGCATGTGTGTGTGTGTGTGTATGTGTCTGTGTGTGCGGGCCCATATGTACTGTAGTTGTGTAAGGCTGTCCAGGTGCATGTGGAGGTCAGAGGAGGACGTTGTCATTTATTGTCCTCCGTCACTCTCCACTTTACTCCTGGAGACAGCATCTTTCACTGAAATGGAGAGTCACCATTTTTGGCAGACTAGCTGGCCAGAGAGAGCTCCGGAGACCTATCTCCCCACCCCCTACCCAGTGCTCATGGAAGGCACTCATGGCCAGACCAAGCTTTTTCTTATTTGGGTGTTAAGAAGCCAGATCCTCATGCTTTTGTCCTTTGAGCTATTTCTGTAGCCCCTAAGAAGATATTTTATCATAAATATAAACATGGGTTACTAGAGAAAGAGACTCACAGGAAAGAAAGGAAGGCCAGTACACATCCAGGTGTTGACTTGGCCTTCTCAAGAAAGAATCTTGTTTATATGTCTTAATATTTGTATATGTGACTTGGGTAGCTTCTGAAGTTCTGCCTTGAAGGGTTGCTAAGAGACCATTTCTCCCCATTCCTTTTCCTCCAGTAAAAGAGATCATGGGATCTTGTGGAGCAATGAGAAAGACAACAGTGGATAAAGTAAAAGCACAGGTCACAAAGGTTATTTAAGGAAGCAAAATGTGGTTTTGTTTAAACATTTATTCATGTATAGTGTGTGTGTGTGTGTGTGTGTGTGCGTGTGTGTGTGTGTGCGTGTGTGTGTGCGTGTGTGTGTGCGTGTGTGTGTGCGTGTGCGTGTGCGTGTGTGTGTGTGCGTGTGTGCGTGTGCGTGTGTGCGTGTGTGTGTGCGTGTGCGTGTGTGCGTGTGTGTGTGTGCGTGTGTGTGTGCGTGTGTGTGTGTGCGTGTGCGTGTGTGTGTGCGTGTGTGTGTGTGTGCGTGTGTGTGCGTGTGTGTGTGTGCGTGTGCGTGTGTATGATGTGTGATGTGTGCTGGTATCCTATGGTGAGCTTCCTCCCATAACATGTTTTCATGTAAACATTTATAGTTTTCTTAGTGACATTCTTTGAAATAAGCAATTTACAACTGGGATAGGAGAAAGGTCTTAAGAGTGGCTTATTGGACTGGAGAGATGACTCAGTGGTTAAGAGCACTGACTGCTCTTCCAGAGGTCCTGAGTTCAATTCCCAGCAACCACATGGTGGCTCACAACCATCTGTAATGGGGATCTGATGCCCTCTTCTGGTGTGTCTGAAGACAGCAACACTGTACTCACATACATGAAATAAATAAATAAATCGTAAAAAAAAGAGTGGCTTATTATTTATTTTAACAGTCTAAGTGAGATAAGTGTAAGGATGTATACAGTTAGACCTTGAATGTGTTTTCCTATTACTTTAACATTTTTATTTGAGACATTTTTATATAAAAGGAACTTGGATGCTATGTAGTCAAGATTCACAGCACATTCTGCTATAGCCAGGGAAAGACTTCACAACCAGACTCCAGAGTGGTGAGCACCCCTCTCCATAACATATGTTCCACATTCCCTGTCTGTCTGTCCTGCCTGAAAACATTTTTATGCTTTTTAAATTCATGTTGCTGAAGTGTTTTCTTTTGCCTGCCTTCCCTTCCTCGTTTCTTGTGCTGATTGAACTGAATCTCTTGCATTCCAGGCAAGTGTTTGTCTACTGAGCTATAGCTCCAGACTGTCAGGTCCAAAAGAAACTCTGGATAAGTGTCTAACTGAGGTGCCTGTTATCGTTAACAAAGAGTCTTCAGGCTTCTAGGCACACTCAGTACCCTTGGCTCCTCTCAGCTCTTCTCACAGGCCCCACTCTATACTTCTGCAGCTCATGGGCTTCCCTTACCCCAGCTTTTGATTCTTATAAAACCCTACCATTTCGGCCATGTGCTCTCTTGGCCTCCTCTGTTTTGGTCTCCTTGGCCTGAACTCTCTTCTCCCCCGCTTTCCTCCCATGAACTGGTTCGGTCTGTGGTTCACGTTTAGTCCACTACTCTCTCTCCCTGCTGTGGACTCGTCAGATGCCTCTGGCTATCGTTTCCCTCGTATCTACACTAAAACCATGCTGCTCAGCCATACCTTGGATTGGTCATACCCCCACTTCATACACAGATGGTGCTATATTATCTACCAAAGGACTCCTTATTATAAAGCATGTGATAGAAGCATCACTCCGTGCAGTAGTAAATATGGAATGTCTTTTGAAACGTGTTCACTGAGGGTATGGTGATATCATGATCCTTTCCATTTGGTTTATATTTTTCAGCTAATGATATTTTAATAATAAAGATACCTGTCAATTTATCATTTTATAGGGAAAGAGGAGCAAAAATTGTATCCAAAAGAGCTGATGACTTCAAAGAAAAATTTCAACATAAACTTGGAAGAGTTTTAGACCCGTAAGTTTGAGCTTGAGGCCTTGCCAGCTCTCTTGCTTCCTTCTGGGTCATCTGGGTAGGCTTGGTGGCACGCACCTGCGATCTTAGTCCTGGGAAGTAGAAAGAAGCAGGAGGGTAAGGAATGCAAGGTCACACCCTTAGCTACATTACTGAATTGGAGGCCAATCTGGGCTACACTGAAAAACCAAATGTTGGTTTGTGTCTTACCAAATGGTTAGTTCATCAACGGGGTACTTTCACTGCCTACAGCATTCGGGCTTCGGGGGACCAGTGGACTTGTATGCATCTGGAGAAGGGGTGGGGTGGGGAGAATTCTGTATAAAGCTTTATTACAGGAATATCAGAAAAAATATTTTGCTTTAAATTCTCTCTCCCCCCCTCCCGAGTGGTCTGTAAGGAAAACCTTCAGCTACTGTTAATGCAAATCAGACTGTTGTGATGTCTTACCTTTGATCTTCCCTGTGTGTCTATAGGAGAGTCTGTGGGTTGCTAAGGACTTACAGCAAACAACCTTCGGCTTTGGGTGGTTAGCACTTTAACTAGAGTTTGTTTTCTCCTACAGCATTGCTGAGACTATGAATGTTCCCCCAGGGCACACATTTGGAGCTTGCCTCCAGCCTGAGGAATATGGTAAATATGTGAATTTTCTTCTTGACAGATAAACGGATCCCCATTAAAGGAGCGACTTTCTTAGACGAGCCCGTGCTCAGGCCCTACGTGTGACTTTCTTTCTGAGCATCTCTTTTTCTTAACCACCAAGCTTTAGCCTGTATTGGAATATATGAACCAACCCTCCCCTAAAGTCCACCGGATAGCTGCAGGTGCTGGGCTCTTGTTACTGCCCAACCTGCTACCCCTGGAAGCAGACTCTTATCTATGTTGAAAAACATCTCCAGAAAGTTATGTTCTTACATTCACCGTGGATACAGATACATGTGTACAAATCTATTAGACATCTTTTCTGTAGTGCTGGGGATTGAACCTTGAGCCCTGTGTATTCTAGGCAAGGCACTATACCACTAAGCTATGTCTCCAGCTCTTCGAAGCTTCAGATGTTAAAGATAAAAGCTTTATAACATTAATGATATATAAGAAAGAATTCATATTATATTTGAACTAATACAGATTGAAGGCTTTATAATTAATACTTTAAGTTGACTTTTACTTAGAAAATAAATATAAACTTATTAATAACTCAGTGAGATAAGGCAGCTTTTTATTTAATTTAAATATAACACTTATGTTATGTCATGGCAGATTCATGGTGCAAAATCTGGGTGGGCTATCAAGATGGCCCAGTGTCAACCCTGACAACCTGAGTTTGGTATCTGGGACCCATATAGTGGAAGGAGAGGGCGAACTCTCATGAGTTATTCTTTGACCTTCCCATGAGTTCTAGGGTGCACTTGGGAGCATGAGTGAGTACTCATGCTTTGTGCACATGTCCCCTATGCCCCTCCCCATACACAAATAAGTAAGTATATGTATATGTGTAATACGCAGGTGTCCCCGGAGGTCAGAGGAATTAGTTACAGAGGGTTGTAAGCCAGCTGATGCAGGGGCTTGGAATTGATAAAATTTCATATATTTATATCATAGTAATATGAAAATAGTATACATTCAATTATGTTTATATTTTATATATAATATATAATGTTATATATAATATTATTGATAATATATTTTTGTATATAAAATATTAAGATAAAGAAAATGGTTAAATATTTTAATATTAAATTAAATATTAGTTTAATTTAATTATTAAATCAAAATATTAAAAATAAAGATTTTTTTTTTAGGCCACATAACAACTTTACAGAATCAGAAAGTGTTTGATTGTTTGTTTTTGAGGCACTGCATCATGCTGGTCTCGAACTCCTGTGTCTTATCTAGACCTCCCAATCCAGGATTACAGGGAGGCAACACCATGCACAGTAACATATTTGTTTATCCATGGGACCCAGCTTTAAACACATTTAAACTATAATGTACCTACTTAGACATGGTGGTCCATTCTTTGATCCCAGCATTTGAGAGACTGAGACAGGATGATTGCTTCAAGCTTGAGGGTATCTTGGGCAATAAAGTGAAAGACGATGTCTTAAAAAATGTTTTTGGTTATTGTTTGTTTTTTTTATAGTACTGGGGGTTGAACCCAGGGCTTTGCACAATGTGAGCAAATGACCTACCACTAAACCACATTCGTAGCCAAGAGAGATCTTGTTTCAAAAATCACACACACACACACACACACACACACACACACACACGCACAGAGAGAGAGAGAGAGAGAGAGAGAGAGAGAGATCCTAAGCATTCCGTTGTTGTACAACCACATAATTAAGAGTCACTCTCATCAGCCAGCCAGCAAATCATCAACCAATCCATAGGTGACAGAAGACTTGTATAAGGTCTTTCTTCTAGCTTGTCTTTTAATTAAAAACAAACAAACAAACAAACAAATTTCTCATGGGTCCTCCCATGAGAACCTCAAACTTGCTATATCCCCAAGACAGGTCTTGAACTCCTGACTCTCCTGCCACCACCATTCACATACTTGGATTACAGGCCTATGCCAACATGTTGAGCTTTTGTTTTGGTTCAGTTTCACTGTGTAGCCCAGGCTGGCCTCGGGTATATATTGGTTTGCTCTCTATTGCTATGGTAAGCACCATGACCAAAAAAGCAATTTGGGAAAGACTGCTGTGGAAAGCTCAATTGCTGAGGAAAGCCAGGGCAGGAACTCGTCAAAAATCTGGAAACAAACTGAAGCGGAGCCCATAAACGAATACTTCCTACTGCCTCACTTCCCAAGTCTTGCTCATCCTGCTTTCTTATAGAGCACAAGACCACCTACCTACCCAGAGGTGTTACCACCTGCAGTAGCCTGAGCCCTCCCACATCAATCAAAAAATCAATCAAAAAATGTTCCACAGACTTACCTTCAGGTCAGTCAAATGGAGACATGTTCTCAGGACTTTTCCTCTTTCAGATAACTCTAGCTTGTGTCAAGTTGACATAACATTACCCAGGACAAAGTAGGTGTGGGCTTCACACTTGGTTTAGGCAGTCTTTGTTTTATAAATTATAAAGAACAAAAAGGGCTGGAACAGAGCTTAGTGGTAGAGCACTTGCTTAGCATACTTGTGGCCAGGTGGAGTCCTCAACACTGTAAACATAAGTGACATACTTCAAAAGGGTACAAATATACTGATTAGTATATTAGATTGCATTGGATTGATTTCTTTTCTTTTGAGAAAGGGTCTTATAGAACTCAGGCTATACTCAGTTCTATGTATAGAACTCATACATAGCCTATGTTAGCCTTGAACTAATGATCTTCCTCGTTCAGCCTTGTAAGTACTGGGATTACGTGCATGATCCACGATGCCTAGTAGATTTTTCATGAACAGAGCCATGGGTGTGGGGAGATGGCTCTGTAGCAAGAATACTTTCTACATAAGCGTGAGGATCTGAGTTTGAATCCCTCGCACCTGTATAGACAGCCAAGAATAGCTTTACATGTCTGTAACTCCAGCATTAAGGGTCAGAGATTGGTAGGTCCTAGAAGCTTACTGACAGCTCTGTTGATAATGTGAGCTGCCTGCCCCCTGAGAGACCTTGGCTTAAGACAAGAGATGGAAAATGAGAGAGGAAGACACCTGAAGTTCAGTGGCCTCTTGCATGCACTTGTATGGATGTACACACGTGTGCACATCTATGCACACCTGTGTATGTACTATACCCTCATAAAAACAAGTGAACAAACAAACAAACAAACCAGAAACAGTAACTCATTGTATTAATTTTTAATAAATCCTGACATGGGGTTGCTTCCTACCTCAATGGTTTCTGTTCCCATGTATGTGAAACATGCACACACACAGCCTTTATATTTTAATATGCCTTAAGCAGCACAATATCTGGGCACCTGCCTAGCCTCCATGCTGCTAGAATCTACCTTCCACAGATAATTCCAATTTACTACTTGTTAATTTCTATGTTCCGTTTTGGCTGCTATAGACCCAGTTGAGCAGCACTCTGGACCTCGTCCTCTTGGCCCTCTTACAGGGCGGCTCTGCTTCTCTTTCCTGCCCACTTCTTAGGCATGGCATCTCTCCTCTTTCCTCTTCTCCACATTCTCCTAAGGCAGGAGGGATCCCCCCCCATCCCCCTCCTGGAGGTCCCAAGCCCGGGAAACCTAAAACCCTTCCTCTTTCTTCTCCCCAGCGATTAGCTGCGGCATCTATATTTACCAGTCAGAATTAAGAGGAGGTAGGTTCCCAGAAACTTTGTGAATACCCTCTCTTGCAAACTAATTTTGGGGCATAAGCATTAGAATACAAGCAACTGTTGTAACTTTTGAGAGTCAATTGCTTTATGCACCTTTTTATACACAGAAACATTCTGTATAATAGTATCTCTTAGTGAGCATGTTGTGCACACTGGTAATCCCAGCACTTAGGAGACTGAAAGAATTGCCATGAGTTCAATGAGGCAAGCCTGGGCTACATGAGACCTTGTAATGGGGATAAATGTTTTGTTTGTTCATTACTAGAGGTTGCTAGGTCTCTCTGCCTCTGTCCCTCTCTGCCTCTGTCTCTCTCTTGAAACTCCATGGCGGTATTTTAAATTCACATACAAAACTCCTTTTTTCTTCAATAGGAGCTGGCGATCTCATCCATTACAGAGGCCCAGATGAGTATCTTCGTGGGAAGGACCGCCAGAGAGCCCTGGTTGCAGCTGCTCGCCACCACTTGAAGAAATTTAATCACCAACACTTTGACACTTTGCTACTAGCTTTCAGGCACTATGACAAGGCCAGTAGTCCCCCTCACAGAGCGAGGAGGTTATGATGCACAGACGAATCTCAGCAGACTGGTGTAGATGGGGGTGCGGTCAGCAAACTATGGGTCATATGTGGCTCATTACTTGTCCTTTATAGTGATGTTTGCTTGAAACACAGCCATGACTGAGAGATTTAAAGCATGGTCAATGACTGCTCAGAAGCAGAACTGAGTAAATCTCAGTGTTCTGTGGATCTCTGGGGAACAGTGGACAGTCTTATACCTAAGTTATGTTTGGTGTCTTCACATTGTACCTTCAGTGTACGTCCAACTCATTCATAGAATGCTATTGGCTTGGAGAGCAGGGGCTATCCACCCAAAAGGTGCAAGATCAGTTGGTATTTATTTATTTAGAGATAGGGTATTTTGTAGTCTAGGCAGGCCCCCAGCCCACTGTGTAGGACAGGATAGGAATGAACTTTCTATTCTTTGCTTCTTCCACCCAAATGCCAGGATTAAAGGCCTGTGCCATCATATCTTGGTTCTTGGAATTTAGCTACTTGCTTTGTGTACTACCCAAACATTTTGTCAATTGAGCTGCACCTCCAGGCCAAGATCGATTAATTTTTAAACTACTGTAAATGTAATTTATTCATTTAGTTTTTGTGCTGGGGATTGAACCCAGGAGTTTACACATGCTAAGTACACAGTGTCCTATGAGCTGCACCCCCAGTTCCTCAAATGTGCATATTTTTGCCCTCCTTTCCAGGAAGTTCAGATCCCATTGAATAATTTCAGTGCCGAGTTCGTGAGCATTTGAATTTTTTCCATTATTACTTTGCTTTGATTTTCCTTTACTCCCTTTTGTGCCTCATTGTATGTGTTTTTTAAAGGCAGTTTAGAAACCATTTAAAGTGGATTTAAAAAGACTATTATTCTTGTAGGATCCAGGGTATCAGGTATCAGGTCTGGCATGAGAATACCTTTACCCATAGACCTCTTTGGATGGACCTACCAACCATTTTAGAATGAGTTTAATATCAATACATGCTCAGGATGTGTGCTGACACAGAGTATCACAAGCATTTTAAATTATGAATTTACCTTTTATTCAAAATTAAATAAGCAAAAATTTAAAGAGTATTTGTATACATTATTGATGTAAAAGGAAGTTAATAGAGATAGTCACAAGTTTGAAATAAATAATTACAGAAGACTCCAGGGCAGCATGAATATAAACCTTGGCACAGCATAGTATTCTGAGATGTGAATAATGTCAAACTAAGATTTCTATCAAGACCACAAGGGAAAAACAATATAAACCTTAAAGGCCTTTGGAAAACTTTAAAAATCTTAGTTGTGGTTGTGTATTCATCTTCTCTTTTCCAGATACTTTATGTACTATGTAACTTCATAAGTACATATATCTTGTCAAGCTATAAGATACCAAGTGTGTGTGTGTATGAGAGAGAGAGAGAAAGAGAGAGATAGAGAGAGAGACCTTCATTATACCTCTCAGATTGACCTTGAATCCTGAGTTTTCCTACCTCCAAGCAGTTTGCAACACTGCCTTGCATCTGTCTCCATTCCTCTCTCTCCTCTATCCCTCCTTCCCTCTCTTTCCCTTCTTTTTACCCCTCTCAGTACTGGGCTCTACTACTGAGTTCCATCTTTACCCCAGAAATCACAGTCTTTATGTGAGAGGGAGAGGGAGAGGGAGAGGGAGAGAGAGAGAGAGAGAGAACAGAATAATTTTAAAATGAGAATAAAGAAATACCCTCACCTTCAATTCAATCCTGTGCTGAGCATGATGTTTGAAAAGTTAAGCCTCACGTTTTTCATTTTAAAAATTAATTTAAAATGTCCATTACTCACTTGCTAAGTTATTTAAGAACTGCCTTAGTTTTAGGCCTGAGAATTGTGTAAGTGTGTTTGCTAATGAGTAAAACACTTCTTATTATCAACAAAGCCTATCACTTTAAGTTTGTATTAATTCCGGGCACACATGTTGGACTGGAATCGTAGTATTCCAGGGCTGAGGCAGGAGAATCAAGGTTTTGAGAGCTATTTAGGGCTGTCTAGCAAAACTCTGTTTTATCTTTGTCTCTAGCCTTTCATAAAGAAGTTATGATAACCACATAGAAGACAACAGATATCTATAAGCCACTACTTAGCTGTATTTCCCCCCAAAGAGCATTTTAAAAATGTAGGTAGCAGCACACACCTTAATCCCAGCACTGAGTTGGCAGGCACAGGCAGATCTCAGGTGAGTTTGAGGTTAGGCTGGTCTATATAGCAAGTTCTTAGACAGCTAGGGCAACTTAGACCGAGTCTCAAACAAACAAAAGAACAAACAGACAAACAAAAAAAGGGGGTGAGTGAAGAAAAGAAAATGTAAGTGGGGCTGAAAAGATGGCTCTGTCTGTGGTCTTATAGAAGACCTTACTTCACTTTCCAGGACCTGCAATATGTGGCTCACAACTACTGTACCTCCAGCTCCAGGGAATGAATCTGATACCATCTTCTTGGCTCGCTGAGCACCTGCACCAACATGCACATTCCCTCACATGGACACATATACATAATTAAAATTACATTAAAAAGGAGAAAATATACTTGATGGTTTGGTTTTTAATGAAACTACTGGGTGTCTGTAGTAAATTTCAAGATGATTTTCAATATGAAAATATGGAAGCTAGAAGAAGCACATTAAAAAAAACTTACATACACACAGACAGAGAGACAGAGATAGAGATAGAGATAGACAGACAGCCTCCCCACCCCAACCATGTACAGACTTGTTTCCATGGGGTTACATGTAACACAGGATGCCCATGGATTATGAGCCTTCTGTTTCTACTTCCCAAGTTGAAATTACAGGCATGTACTTTTATACTCGACTTGAATCTGTTGTATTTATTTAATGTTTTTATGGTGTATTTGGATGAAACTCAGGTATCATATCTCCTAGACAAGTGCTTAGCCAAAAATCTCTATTCCAGTCAGTTCTAAACAGCTCACAGACATGAATAACAGAATCTGCCGTCCTGGCTAATCTTTTTTTTTTTTAATAGTATAGAATAGTTTATTCAGGGCATGGGGAGGGGAGTTAAGAGGGTAGTAGAGGCAGAGAAAAGCAGAGAGAGAGAGAGTAGAGAAGTAGATGCCGGTCATGATCATGTGGAGAGAAAGGGGGAGGAAATAGGGAGAGGGGGGAGCAAGAGAGCAAGAGGAAAGAGAGAGAGGCAAGAGATCAAGTGTCCTGGCTAATCTTATTTCAACTTGGCACAAGCTAGAATTATCTGAAAGATGGGAACCTCAATTGAGAAAATGCCTCCATAATATATAGGACAGTTTCTTAATTAGCAATTGATGGTGTTACCATGTCTAGACTGGTGGTCCTGGCTTCTTTAAGAAAGCAGGCTACGCAATGCATGGGAGCAAGCCAGTAATCAGGACCCCTCCATGGCCTCTGCATCAGCTTCAAGAAGGTTCCTGACCTTGAGTTACTGTCCTAACTTTCTTTGAAGCTAAACACTGATATGGAAGTGTCAGCCAAATAAACTCTTTTCTCCCCAAGTTGCTTTTTGGTCATGGTGTTTCATCACATCAGTGGAAACCCTAACTATGACATCTGCCAGGATGCATAGTCCTTTGCTTTGTTAAAGTTCATGTTGAATGCAGTTGTAAGAAATACAGTATTCTTAATGGCTGCTGGGTATCCAAGTAAGCCACCAGGCAAGCTCCTTATAATGAAAGCACATCACTGCAAATTGTTTAATGCTGATGTATCTTTTAAACTATCAACTTTTAATCTGTACAGTGTAGTGTTAGCTATCCTAAAGGAATGTTTTACTGAGAAGGCAGTGGATCTAGTGAAGTGGAATCTAAAATGGTTGAATGCCCAGATTTAGTTTCATAGAAAAGAATTAAAACAGATCAAATAAGCTATGATTTCCTAAATGGATATACCGGCTTATAAGATTAATTCTATTATTCATTGAGTGCCTATTGTCCATTAAGCATCCTTTTGGATATTGTGTAGACTTTCTGTTTAGGGAACTTAAAATCTGAAGATGTTAACCATAAATTTGAGTGGCAGTGTTAAGCTACAACTGGCTGGAGAGAGCTTATTAGCAAGTTTGCAACCCTGGTGATATCACTTCAGTGAAGAAAAGAGAGTAGCAACTGTTACAAATCTGTTCCCCAGGAGTGTGGCCATATGTATCTAAGCCCCAATATTTAGGAGCCAGAGGCAGGAAGATTCATGTTAGAGGGTAGCCTGTGTGAGACCCTGTCTAGAAAACCAAGACCCAAACAACAGCAAAGGACAAAACAACTGTTCCCCTAAAAAATGAAATTAGGACTTCTTTATACTACACCTGCTGGAGAGCCAGCCATTAAATATGCATAGCACAGCACTGGGGCAGGACAGGTAAGAGTTCAGAGGGACTCACAGTGGCAGCTGGGAATTTTGGCTTTTAGCTGTTATTGTCCCTGTAATTCATGAAGCCAATTCTAAGCTGTGCTCCCTGACAGCCCCTACCCCATGGTCGGTTTTGAGTAGCATGGCAGTTATTTGGAGTGTAAAGAAAACAAAGTGCCTGTGCTTTCAGTGGAGACAAGCCTTGTATTAGGCAGAAAAGTTGTCATTATTGACAGTATCTACTTTAGCTTTCTGGATTTTCTGATTCTGTCATAGCTTCCATATTTTCTTTCCTGGTATGGCATCAGGTTCATGGTTTTTGGTTGACTTGGGCTTGCTGTAGTGTTCACATTAATCCAGGCCATTTATAACTCCATTGTCAAGGTAATATGTGTCAACAATAGCAGGCACAGGGAGCTTCTTCAGGGCCACTCTAATTTATTTACAGTTCACTGGATCTGTCTCATTGGGACATTTCTGCAGGTTTTTTTTTTTATTTTGCCTTCAGTAACATTGTGAATTCAACTCTGGCCAACTACAGCCCCAGTAATACTCAATGATTCATTTATAAGTAGTTTCTCTTGACAGATTCTTTCCCCTAAATCTCCCTAAGGGGCCAACACAGTCATATATTCATTCATCTTTCTCTTTAATTTAATCTTTTCTTTTAGTGCTGAGGATAGAAGTCAGGGCCTCCCACACTTGAAGCAAGCACTCTCCTCTGGATCTATATCCCAGGTCTAGTGCTCACCTATAGTATCTAGAATTCACTGCACAAAGCACCAACCCACCACCAGGAGTAGAGGTACAAAATAAAATCTGCAGGTCCTTAGCATTATCTCTGAGTGTTATCTAAGGCTGGCTTGAAGGAAGGCACCAGGAGCTGCGTGGTTAAGATGTCTTAGTTGTTGACTTTCTTCCTTAAAAGACACTAATTCTCTGCCCTCCTCATCTCCCAAGTGAACCAGCCAAATTTCTCTTTACTGTCTCATTACTTTCCCTCCAGTAACACTTAGTGTAGGAGCATCTGCCTTTAACTGTTATGTGTAAGGAGACTAGATGGGGGGGTGGTCTTCCTTCTTTGGAAGAATAAATCTTACCACTGTCACAATGGGGGTAGACTTGAGGGGTTGGCAGCTTCTTCGTCTTGCCAGTGGGAGTGGTAGCAAACAAAACCAGGCCTCTCTACACTCTGCTTTGTAATTGCATCTCTATTTTTCCTCATTAGTAAGCAATGATGTAGAGGACCATTTATTGCCCTAGTGAGACACACACACAGAAGGTGCTAAAATCTCTGTCAGTATGAAAAATTGTAATGAGCTGTCAGACATACACAACATTGTTCAACAGAAATGCCAACATGCTTTTTGACTATGCTGGCTACATCTCAGTGCAAACAGTATGGTTTGAAGGGTCTGATTAAGCAGGGTGTTTGAGAGCAAGCTTGCCATTACAGCACTTGGGAGATAGAGATAGAAGGACTGTAATTCAAGGCCACTCTCAGTTATAGCTGATCTTGAAGCTGGCTTGGACTACATGAGGCATTACCTCCAAAACAACAATAAAATACCAAAATGAATGAATGAATGAATAAAATAAAAAAAGGAGAAGAAAGAGGGGATTTAAAACAAATAGGTGTTGTGAGCAAAGCTCACACATGTTTATTAGTATGTGCAAGGGCCTGGATTCAGTCTCCAGGACCAATAACAAAAAGATTCTGAATGTATTCTGCTTAGACCAGAATCACAAACTATGAAGTGTGTCTGTAAGATCGACTCAGTGAGAATAACTCTTGCTTTACGTACATAATTGAGTTCTCTTAGTGGAGGTGGGAGTGTGCTGAGTGCATTTGCTAGAGCTATTTATTTTTATTTTGATCAGAGCCTATACTTATGTTACCTTTGCTTACTGGTTGACAGAAGGGAGATGGGGTGATTGACAAAGCAGAACTGCATGAAGTTTGTGTCCAGGCCAACCTGCATCTAGACAAGATGCTCCTGGACCATCTGTTTGATTACTGTGACGTCGATCAGGATGGCTTGATTAACTACCTGGAATTTGCCAATTTCCTTAACTGGAAAGACAGAATACCTCTCACGGAGTATGAGAAGAGGGTCATCATTAAAGGTATTTAATTCTTGACAGCTTGCTGAATTTTGAAGTAGATTTTTATATCTCATAGGTTTTAGGATCTCAACCAACTTTAATATTATGTGTCCTGGTTAGTTTCAATAGTCAATTCAACATAGCCCAGGGTCATCTGAGGGAGTCTTACCTGGGGGATTGCCCAGATCAGGTTCTGTGAGAGATTGTCCTAAATGATGATTCATTCATGTAAGTGGACCCAGTCCACTGTGGGCAGCACCATCCCTAGATAGGTGGGTCTGAGCTGTATAAGAAAGCAATCTGAGGGGCTGGAGAGATGGTTCAGTGATTAAGAGTTTACTGTTCTTGTCAAAGAGCTGGGTTCAATTCCCAGCTTTCACATCAGGTGACTCACAGCTCCACATAACTAGTTCCAGGGAATTCACTGCCTCCTGGCCTCCACAAGTACCTGCATGAATGTGATGCACTCAAACTCATGCAGCCCTACACACACACACACACACACACACACACACACACACACACACCACACACACACTAAAAATAATAAGTCTTGTTGAAAGATAGCTGCACCTGAGTGAGAGAAAACAGTTAACAATGTTCCTCCATGGTATCTGGCTCCATCTCTGCTTCAGTTCATGCCCACCTTCCCTCAATGGTAACTGAGACCTGGTGCAAGCCAAATAAACCCTTTCTCCTCCAGAATTGATTCTGGTTATGATATTTATCACAGCAACATAAAGGGAACTGGACAAAATGCATATATGTTTGTTTATGCAGAGGATGTGCATGGAATGGAAGGGACAAGTTTGATCTCAGTTAGGAAGATGGAAATGTATGGCTGAGCAGCAGGGCAGCAATGAGACTCCCCCCTTAATTATGAGTGAGATTTGTTAGTGAACATGATAATTGGGGTGCAACATTAAACAGCCCTCATGAGTACAGACTAGCCACGTGTCCAGGGACAACAACTCTGGGGGATAGTTTTGACTCCCCAGGCTTGGGAGATCCCTTCTCAGCTACTATTTCTTCAAATTCAACTGCATTAAACTTGGCAAAACCCCACTTCTTTCACATAGGGATGTTCTGGTGGCTGCAGAATGTGGATGTGGCCCTGAACAGGGCTTCAGACACATGGTTCTTATTCTTCAACTTAGTACAGAGAGAAATGGTGCCCAGGTAATCTAGACCAGGGCCACTATGCCCTGGGGCTTCCTAAAGGTACCCCACATTCCTGTCTTGAGCCTAGATTGGAGACAGGAGGATATCAAGGGATGACTGTTCTCTAGAAAACTGTCTTGAAGGTCCCTTAAGGGCAGTTCACATAAACAACAGGCTATATGTATTCTCAAGAATGTTGCTGTTTACAGTCATTCTACATTGGAGGCGTGACGAGGGGATCCTGATTGGCTTACTTATGGATGCAGAGGAATCTTATTTTATAAAGAAGTTTTAAAATTAGCATATATTATATACAGTAATGTGTTTCATTGTGACATTCCATACGTGATAATAATGTATTTAATGATATAGGCTTATTACCCTTTCCTTCACCCTCTAATTCCCACTAACCCCGCCTTTCCCAACCAGAGGTTTACTTTTCAGTGTATGGTTTTGTGTCATTTGATATTGGGACTATGTATTTAAAAATTAAAGTAAATTACATAGACTCTCAAAACTCAATAGCTCCTCATGAAGCGGTTTGAAAACCTCATCTTAGTCACATCTCCATATTCAAGAAATTAAGAATATTTGATTTTTAAATTTTGATGTAGGGGCTGGAGAGATGGTTCAGTGGTTAAGAACACTGGATGCTCTTATAGAAAAACTGAGTTCACTTTCCAGTACTTACAGGCTCACAACTGTTTGTAACTCCAGTTCTAGGGCATGTGACACCCTTTTCTGGTATTCACAGGGATCAGGCATGCATGTGATGCACAGATATATATGCAGAAATATAATATAATAACATAAAAATAAATATTTTTTTGCACAAAAAATTAAGTGTGGTGCAACACTGTTTTTCTAACACTGAGGAAGCAGAGGCAGGAGGATTATGAGTTTGAGGCTGATCTGAGCTATATAAAGACCATGTCTCAAAAATGTCCCCAAACCAAGTCACACAAAACCAAAAATTCCACAAAAATAAAATGTTATAGTCTGTTTTGTTTGGTTGGTTTTTTCTTTGTTATGTATATTTATTTAAATATATTACCCTCCCCCCCCCACTGGCTTTAGAGATGCAAAGAAACCCAATTACCTTGCACTTCAAGTGAAGCTATTTGTGCCTTTAAACTCTTCCCAGCCATGTATATTACTGTCCAATGTCTGGGAACTGGGAAAAGTCTGAGACCTGGTTGGTTGGTTTTTTAAGACAGGGTTTCTTTGTGTTGTTTTGTTACCCTAGAATTAGCCCTGACGATCAAGCTGTTCTTGAACTCACAAAGATCTGTCTGCCTCTGCCTCTTGAGTGCTGGGATTAAAGGTATGTGCTACCACCGCATGGCTAACATTACAGTCTTAACTTTGGTTTTTTATGATACTGGGGATTGAATCTAGAGCCTTTTACAGAGCAGGCAAACACTCTGTCACTGAGTTAATCCACATTCTCCTTTTTCCTTTTTATTTTGAGAGAGTCTCACTAACTTGCCCAGATTTGCTAAGTAACTCAGGCAGGTCTTGAATTTGTAATCTTCCTGATTCAATCTGAATATCTGGGATTACAGGTCTGTGCTGTCAGGCCTGGTGATCTTTACCTTTGATTAAAGTGCTTTCATATTTATATGTTTTCTTCTAGTATCACTAAAAATATATAGGTATGTATGCAAATGTATATATACACTTTTTGTGTGTGTGTGTGATAAGGTTTTCTAAATGTTTTGGAATGTTTTCTAAATGGTTTGGAACTCAATTCTAGAACAGGCCAGCCCCTGAACTCTCTAATGATCTTTCTGTCTTTGGCTCCCAAGTGCATGGATTAGAGGTATATATCTCTTCTCCCCCACTTCTTGATTATTTATGCTTTGTATCAGGGTCTCTCTCTATTGTTCCTGCTGACCTAGAATTCAGCCTCCTGAGTATAGGAGTTGTAGTGCAGGTATGTTCTGGCACGCTTGGCTTACGAATAGAATTAATCTTTTTTCAATGAATATTTGAAAGTATTTATATTTTCTCTTTTCTGCCTTTTCCTCTCCTCCTTCTTCCCTGTCTGTGTCTTTTGAGGCAAGTCTATGATAGCCCATGTTTGTCCCAAACTTTCTATGTAGCAGAGGCAATCAGAACTCCTGATTTTTCTGTTGCTACCTCCTGAGTGCTGGAATCGCACACAGATGTTACTGTCCCTGTCCCCATGACCTTCCTCCCCTCGTCCTTTCTTTCTTCTTTCTCGAATAATTTGGGATTTTTAAAATTCATTTTTATTTAAAATTGGGTGTATATGAGTGTGTCTTTATGTAGGTGTGTATTCAAAGTACTCATGGAATTTCTAAGAGGGTGTTGGGTCCTCTGGAACTGGAGTTACAGGCAGATGAATCCTCTGATGTGGATGAAGAAAGGGAAGTGAACCAGGTCCTCTGTAAGAGTACAGGCTCTTAACCACTGAGCCATCTCTCCAGTCCCGTGTGTGTGTGTGTGTGTGTGTGTGTGTGTGTGTGTTGGTTGTTTTTGTTTTTTATTCTTTTATTTTGTTTTTTAAAGGCAGGATTTCACTATATAGGGCAGTCTAGCTTTAATCTTGAACTAGCAGCAATCCTCCTGCCTTGGCCTCTCAAGTGTTGGGATTATAGGCAAACCCCACCATTCCCAGCTACTTTTTATTTCTTGCTTATACATTCTTTTCAGATTTGTTTTATGTGTAAGTGTTTTGCCTGCATGTATGTATGTGCATCATGTATTTGCTGGTGACCTTGGAGGTCACCCTGGAACTGGAGGTACAGATGGTTATAAGGTTCCATTGTAGGTGCTTGGTATTGAACCTGGATCCTCTGAATGAGTAAAAGTACTGTTAACTGCTGAACATCTCTCCAGCATCCTATTCCTTGTTTCTATTATTTTAGCTTTGGTTACTTTTTAAGTTTCTCTAAGATGGCTTGTAGAGGTGAGTATGTCACCATCTGTTCAGAGACTTACCATTGGTAATCAGAACCACGTCTCTTGCTCTGATCTAAGACATGGACAGAGCTCTGTAAAGCCTCTCTGTCCCTTAGAGGTTCTGTTGTTGCTATGCTGCAGTCAGTGCCCAGATCTATAGCATTTTAATGAGAGCCGGGTTTGGCCTGGATAGCAATAATGATACACAGCCTTTGTGATCAGCTGTCACAGGACCCGAGGGAGGGAATTTCTTTCTGCTTCTTTGTTTTGGCTTTTAATATTGTCACATCAGTTTATGTTAAGCATCTAGCTACCAGAAGGGTAGAAGAGGTCCAAGGGCACAGTTCTGCCCAACCTGTGTCCAAAATAAGCATCAATGCACCATTTTTATTGTTTAATGAAGCTTTCAGAACTAGTGTGGTGCCATGTGCCTGTGACCTTAGCACTTGGGAGGCAGAAGTAGGAAGATGGCTGTAAGTTTGAGATCTGTCTGATAGGATGGTGAGTTCCTGGCTAGGCAGGGATACATGGGAAACCTGTCACAAGAAACAAAAAAGCAAATCAATGCCTCGCTTGGTGGTATACACCTATATCCCTACCATTTGGGATGTAAGATACAAGAGGATTAGAAGTTTGTCATTCTCTGATACATAGTGAGTTTAAGGTTAGCCTGGGCTACCTGAGACCCTAGCTAGTTAAAACAAACTAATTCAAACAAAAATTTAGCCTTCACATCTCATTGGAGTGGACAGATTCTTTTGTGATTTGTACAGCTCTGTCTTCAGTTTTGTCTAACTTCTTTATGTGTTCCAATTTCCTAAACCTACCTTCACTCTGAAATTCAAGTTCTTTCCAGGTATTTCAAAAGCAATATAGGTCATTTTATGAATATCATCCCTCAAAAGCTTTCTGTTTCTCTCTCTCTCTCTCTCTCTCTCTCTCTCTCTCTCTCTCTCTCTTTCTCTAATGAACGTTGTTGGCTCAGGAACAAGTTTGCTTTTCTAATGATTGCAGTTCCCCCTCTTCCCCCAAATGTGCAGTTTTATCAGCTAAGGCTAGGAGGTGCTTTTGAGTTACTTCGGAGGTTGCAATTTGTCTGGTAAATAACAATATTACCTTGGCTTCCGTTTTCAGCACCTGGTTGCCGGAGTTAACTCTGAAAAAACTTACTGACATTTTAAATTTCCCCTCTAGAGTGTCTCTCCTCGAAAAGTAATGCTACGACTATTTCCACTTTTATTCCTGGGATTTTGTCTTTCTTGGTGCGTGGGCCCTTTCTGTATGGGAGACCGTTCTCTTCAGCCACGGAGAATGCTATGGGACATTTTCTTACTGCCAACACCTCACCAAACACAGTTGTTTCCACTCTCTTAGAAATAGAGGGGCAACATTTTTTCTTTTCTTTTTTTCTTTTCTTGGTGTTTTCCATTATACTTTTGTTGTATTTGTGTGTGTGTGTGTGTGTGTGTGTGTGTGTGTGTTTGTGTATGGGTCAATGGACAACTTGTGGGAGCTGCCTCTCTGTTTTTTCATGTGGGTCCTAGGGTTTGAACTGTGGTTGTCAGGCCTGGAGACAAGCACCTTTACCTGATAGCTCTCGCACCTCTCTGGCCTTTTTTTTTTTTTAATAATTAAAATTAAAATTAAATTAATTTAATTTTTAGACAAAGACTCACTATGTAGCCCAGGCTGGCCCCATACATGTGGCAACCCTCTTGACTCTGATCTTCAAGTGCTAGGATTATAAGTATCAGCTACCTTTCTTGGTACAAGTCATGGGTGGTTAAGAGAAAGTAGAGGATTTGTTTTCAAACCAAGCAATTCTTAAAACAGTTCCATCATCATCATCATCATTGTCGTCGTTGTCGTCATTGCACGTCCTTGTTTCATCTCCTGAGTTCTCAGGTTATACACATGTACTCTTACATCTGGTCTCTTGTTTTGTTTTTTGAGTCAGGGATGCACTTGGTGGTCCAGGCTGGATTCTCCTTCCTGGGCTCCTCAGTGTGGATTACAAGTATTCTCCACAATGCCCAACTTATTCCTGGTATTTGATTCTCCCTTCCTTCCTTCCTTCCTTCCTTCCTTCCTTCCTTCCTCTCTCTCCCTCCTTTTCTCCTCTCATCCTCTGTTCCTTGTCTCCCTCCTTCCCTCCCCTCCCTCCCCTCCCCTCCCTCACTTCCCTCCTTCCTCTTCCTTTTCTTTGACACAAGGTCTGCCTTTGTTGTTCAGACTCAACCCTAGACTCATAGTACTCCTGCTTCAGTCTCACAGTGCTGTGAGACTACAACCTGTAGCAACCCATGTAGCCAAGGTTAGCACTGGACATCATGACCCTCTTGCCTCCTCTTCCTATGCTGTCAATAGAGTTCTTGAGGATTTTATTTTCTAGATTTTAGGGCACAAATTTAAGGTGGTGGCCTTTGGTTCAGAGAAGCTCAGAATTTTTTGGGGGTGTGTGTTATTCCTTCTTTCCCTGTTTCTCTCCCTTCTTCTTTCCCTCCCTCTCTCCCTTCTTCCTTTCTTTGTCTTTTTCTTGTTTTCTGGTTTTGAGTCAAGGTTTATTGTTATTTATTCTAGGCTGTTTGAGAATTTACCACTCTCCTGCCTCAGCAGCCCTACTGCTGGGATTATAGGTCTGTACCACCATGTCCTCATTTTTTATATACCACATTCTGTCTCAGGGCTGGCTTTTGGGGGACCAGGGAATGTACTGTAAAATCACCTTTCAGTTTTATGGTCAACCACTTTTCAAGCCCTGCAGTTTTCTGCCTTTAGGGTTGTCTGTCTGTCTCATTTATTGGGGTGTCTGGGTAGAGGCTCTGTACCTTTCAAGCCCCCATATTGTAGATCTGTGGGGAACTGTCCCTTAGAGCTCTCATTTACAACCCCTACATGCACTTCCCTGTGTTCTTCTGTGGCTGTGGAAACTTCACAGTGCCCTCAAGTGGTGTCTGTGGAATAGGTAGCACATTGAAGGGAAGTCTTAGCTTCTTTATGTGACTCACAAAGTCACTCTACAGTTTCAGTTCTACCTCACCCTTTGCAGGAGGGCTTGGTCCCCAGTTGCTAACTGCATGCACCGGTGCTTCTGTTGCTCATAGCTCTGGGCTTTTCTTTGCACATCAACCTGTAAGAAGTTACTTAGAGAAGCGGAGAGGTGGAGTGGGGGGGGGGCAGCTCATAGTATGTTCTTATCTCTTCTCTGGATGGGGCACGCTCTGCCTTCCCAATCTGAGTAAATGTGGGATTATCTTTTAACCTTTTCTCATTGCAGTTAGAAAGATGGCTTGGTGGTATAGAGCAATTGTTGCTTATGCAGAGGACCCAGGATTCCCAGCATCCACATAGTGGCTCACAACCAGCAATAACTCCAGTTCCAGGGGATTTGATACCTTTTCTGGTTTCTGACAGCACCTGATGTCCATCCACATACACAGGCAAAGAACTAGAACCAAACAAACCATCTAAACAAACAAAAACCAATGACAATCCTCCCAAACTCCAAAATCTCCCCAAACCAAAAAAAGCCATAAAAACAAAAATACATAAATCTAAAAAAATTTATTTTAACACTTATTGTGTGTGTGTGTGTGTGTGTGTGTGTGCACGCACATGCTTACAATGTGTGTCACAGCACATACATGTAGATTAGAGGACAACACGCAGCAGTTAGGTCTCTCTTTCCAGCATGTTGTCAGGCTTGGTGGCAAGTACCTTTACCCACTGAGACATCTCCCCAGCTCATGTGTGGAATTTCGAGTCCAACTATGTCTTTCATCTCCATGTAGGGCTCAGTCTTAGGGAAATCGGTATAGTCCAAGCTAAATAGGAGGCTAAGCTTGAGTTAGAGAGCAGAAGAGACAGTTGGGTGGTGGAGTACTAATCTAGCTTCCATGAGGTTCTGGGTTCTACTGTGGGTGGCACTGAAAGGAAAAAAAAAGGGGTTCTCTGTTTTTGGTTCCCAGACTGGAAAAATTTCTAGGGTTTAAAGTAAACAGAGTGGCTGAAAGTGATGTGAGGCCATATTGGGATCACACCTGACATGGTCTGAACTTGCTGTTCCACAGTGGAGTATTGGCACTGGGAACCTGCTTCATGAATGCTCAGTTCC
Source organism: Rhynchomys soricoides (assembly GCA_019843965.1). Classification (NCBI taxonomy): domain Eukaryota; kingdom Metazoa; phylum Chordata; class Mammalia; order Rodentia; family Muridae; genus Rhynchomys; species Rhynchomys soricoides. The sequence continues at coordinate 6,533,169 of JADRCH010000108.1, read as the reverse complement.
ACTGTTAGGAAGGAGCTACCGAGGAAGTTCGTCTTTAAAAGTCATTACATTTATTATTATCGTGATTACTATTATTATTAGTATGTGTGTGCATATATGGGGCTGTACATGTCATAGTACACATGTAAAGATCAGAGAACAACTTGAGGGAGTCAGTTCATTCCTTCTACGGTGTGGGTCCCAGGACTCTAATCTAGGTTGTCAGGCTTAGTAACAAGTGGTAAGTGCCTTTGCCTGCTGAACCAAATAATCCAGCTTGTCACACAACATCAGGCACCAAAAACTGATATCTTACTGTATTTTCTTGTCTCTTTCTGTTTTTTCTTAAAGGTGAAAAACCAGACTGTGAAAACATTACTGAGACTAGCACAGGAGAAGTTGAACCGAGACTTCTGATAAATCCTGAAGACATTGTCCCCAAAGAACCAGGAAGTTCAGAGGAGACTCTCCGGACAATCCTGAGACCAGGTGACAAAGTTTCTGACCAGTATAAGACAACTTCTTCTGAGATCAACGCTGCTGTTGGAGCTGTCCCTTCTATATGTAAGGGTGCCACATTCCTTGTCAAATTAAGCTATCTGCATACCCCAAAGTACAGTTTCATAGTGTGTCCTGGCAGTGTTCCTAGCCACTCTCTTCATTAGACTTTAGCTAGAGTTTCTCAGGGCCTCGGGCCTTACGTTTGGCTACATATTGTAAGCACTCCGAGGTCTCACAGGTTAAGTTTGGCTGACCTCTTGATGATGGCTCAAGTAAAAATATAATTCTGTAGTAATAATACCAAGACTCTCATGGATGAGAATGTTGAATGCTTTGCTCAGCTCTACTTGGACTTCTGTGTTCAAGTATTATTCCCTTGCCTTGGCCACCCATGTCCTTGGAACCAATTAAATGCTGCTGTGCTTGGTTATCCTCCTCTTTTTTATGCAGTCTTTGAACTTTACACTTAAGCACATTGTTTTTTAGGCAAGCTACATTTCAAGGGGTCCGTGGTCACATACGACTGATGGCTACTGTTCTAGAGCTGGTTTTCAGGGTGTCTTTTTCTCCCTCATTGATGACCTAGGTTACCCCATCTTCGGTGTTCCGACCATTCGATCTGACATTCCTGCTCCCCGGATTCGTCGAGTCAGTGACATGAATAACTACGGAGATGAAGGCAATGCTTACTCCCTGCTGCAACCCTCCATCTTCTCCCAGAAAGGTGTATTTGAGAGAGACTTCTTCAAGACCAGGTCAAAGGAAGAGGTACAGAGATCACCTCAAACTTTGGACTTGGTGATGATTGATATCATTATCATGACCACTTTTGTTACTGCTGCCTTTTATTTTGCCTTTTTTTTTCCGAGATGGCATTTCACCACTTACCCTGCTCTGGCCTGGTACTTACTATGTAGCCTAGACTGGCCTACAGAGCTTGGTAGTTTTCCTGTCTCAGCTTCCCAAAGCATTGAGATTGCAAGCATGAACGAACATATTTGACTAGTGTTTTATTGATTTGTTTTGTTTTGAGACTGAGCTTTGCTAGGTAGCCCAGGCTGGATTTGAAATCATTATCCTCCTGATTCCTTCTACTGAGTTCAGGGATTGCATATTGCTTATAGTCTGATCCACATTATTTATCATCATCATCATTAATTTTATTATCATCTTGTGTGGTCCAGGCCAGCCTCCAAATCAGCTGCATAGTTGAGGCTGGTTTTGAACTTTTGATCTTCCGACTTCCACCTCCTGAGGTCAGGTATGTGCCTCAGTACTTGTGGTGCTGGAGATTGAATCCACGGTTTGTGCATGGTAGGCAAGAGCTTTACAAACTGAGGTCCAGCCCTAGCCTTAGCCTTAGCCCATGACTATCATCTTTGAATTTTCAGAATTATAGCTTGTATAGAAGTTCTCAAATACAGGATTCTTGATGAATGACATTCAATTTGGTTGTTAAATGCTGCGAAGTCCCCCCCCCCCCAAGTATATTATATAATTCTCTCCCCCTCAAACAGCGTCTCACTACTCGCTATGTAGGCCAGGTAGGCCTTTAACTCAAGAGCATCTTCCTTCCTCTGCCTTGCAAGTGCTGTGATGACAAGCACAAATGACCATGTCCTCCTGCTCTTCTTCACTTAAATTCACTGAACTTTCATTTTGGGAGTTACATTTTTAAAAATATAACTTATTTATTTGTGTGTGTGTGCACCTATGTATTTTATGTATGCCTGAGTATGTGTGGACGTCAGAGGAAAACTTGTGGGAGTTGGTTCTTTCCTCCCATTATGTGGGATTAGGGAATCAAATTAGGGCCTTGGCAGCAAGCATCTTCACTCCTTTGTTTTTAAAAAGAAAAAGAAAAAATAAAAGTGAGCGAAGGTCTTACTCTACAGCATAGGTTTATCTCAAATTCACTATGGAGCCCAGGCTAGCTTTGAACTTTAATATTCCTGCTTTAGCCTTCCAAGCCCTGGAGCTATAGGAATGCACTCCCACTATGCCTGAAAAGTACTACAGTTTTGATAGCTACTTATTTTATATGTATAGGCACATATGCATATGTGAACACATGTACTTTTGTAGAGGACCAGCGATTGCCATATTAAATATTAAAAAGTTTTTTGAAAAATATATATTTTATTTTATGTACTTAATTTTTTAAAATACAAAATTAAAAACATAAATCTTGGTCTGGACTTAAATTCATTGTTTCTAGATTTCAGATATATTAACTAACATTGGAGTCAAGCTTTCTGAAGAAGAATTTGAAAATGTATGGAATCTTGCTTCAAAGAAACACCAGCGAGGAGAAGTTTGTGTTGAAACTATCAGGAATGTTCTAGATGAGCTACTGCATGCAGACCTCTTCAAGTGTAAAATGGCCATGTGATATTTTTGGAAACTTACACATTTAAGCAAAAGAGATTAAATCTATATTCATCTAAAACGTCCTGGTTTTCCTGTTATGTTGGAGCTTGGCCATCACTTTGGTGTAACTCCTGTGTCTGTGCATATGACTTCCGATTCTTGTGCATTTGAAAGCCTCTAAGGACTTGACAAGTGCTGTAAGAGCCTTCTGCCTCACAGTGGTCACAGCTTAGAATGATGATGAAAGTTAGTAATGTTTCACAGGCCCAAGAACTCCACCATTTCAGCATCTCTGAAATTCTGTTGTTCTGTGATGCCAAGTTCATACTATTTTGTCTCCAATGCTTTGTTACTGTATTTAGGCTCTGATATGAAAAGATGGTTTCCTAGGGTGCCTTTGGTCTTCAATGCACCCAAGAAAAGCAGGTATTTGAAAGAAGCAGGATGTAGGAAGCAAAGTCTTATAAGACCCAACAATTGCTCAATGGCTACTAGCTTAATATCTACTTGACATTTTTCACCTCTCTCTGCTTCCCGACTGGGTTAGGTTAGGGTTAGAGTTAGGGTTAGGTTAGGGTTAGGGTTAGGTTAGGGTTAGGGGTTAGGGTTAGGGTTAGGTTAGGGTTAGGGTTAGGTTAGGGTTAGG
>JADRCH010000108.1:6456903-6529663 GCA_019843965.1 Rhynchomys soricoides | reverse complement strand
GGTTAGGGTTAGGGTTAGGTTAGGGTTAGGGTTAGGTTAGGGTTAGGGTTAGTTTAGGGTTAGGGTTAGGTTAGGGTTAGGGTTAGGGTTAGGGTTAGGGTTAGGTTAGGGTTAGGGTTAGGGTTAGGTTAGGGTTAGCGTTAGGGTTAGGGTTAGGGTTAGGGTATGTTTGGTTTAGGGTTAGTTTAGGTTATGGTTACGTTTAGAGTTTGGTTTAGATTAAGATTAGTGTTAGGGTTACGTTATTAAATACCCTGAAAATAAGGGAATAGATGTGGGATTAAGTCTCGTACGTATGGGCACTGGGGAAACGTTCCTGAACAGAACTTCATTGTCTTATGTTGTAAGATTAAGAGTGGATCAGTGGTACCTTTGGATGACTGCTTTCAATTTAAGAAAACTCTAGGGTATACAAGTAACTTCCCTGGTCAAGCCTGTTCCACGAAGTGAGACCCTGTTTCAGGTATAGAAACAGAAATAAAAATCTTTTGGATAAATTTAAGAAGTACCGGAAATACACAAAAGTAGTACCTGGCAGTACAGTGGTGTGCTGAAATTTGTCTTTTATAGTACACTGAGGTCAAGTGTCCGCCTCTCTCTCTGGAACTAGATTCATTAGTCACTTGTTATGAACTGTTTTAAGATCATTCTCTTAAGTAAATCTTCAGATTCTATCACTTTCTGCCCTGCATCAGGAGTTAAGAATTTATCAGACTTCTTATACAACTGAGTATATGTCCGTTGGTCATCTGTCCATCACCTGGCCACACATATGTCAGAGCAAGTTTCCTATATTGTGTTTCACCTCTCAATACAACAAAAACAGGGCAATGGTATTGATGTCTCTGCCTGTTTTTCCCACCTACCTCCTTTTTCCCCCCTCCTCCCTCCTTCCCTCTATCCCTCCCTCCCTCCATCTTAAGGTGCTGGTTCTTACCCAGGGCCTTTCTTACACCTAGATTGCCAGTGGCCATAGGACCACAAGGCCCAGCTCTCATCGTGGAAGTTCCAAAATTGGGAAGATCCTGGTGTATAAGTCAGGGTTCTCTAGAGCATCAGCTTATAGAATAAATCTATCCCTATGTACAGAAAGAGGATTTATTGGAAGGACTTACAGGCCGCAGTCCATCTAATCCAGCAGTGACTGGCTAGGAACAGAAAGTTCTAGAATCTAGTAGTTGCTCAGTACACAAGGCAGGATGTCTCTGCTGGTTTTCAGTGTACACTTGAAATCCTGAAGAATTAGGTTGTGATGCCAGGAAAGGAAAGGACTTGCTAACAAGGCAAGGGTCATCTGAAGGGGTGGCCTAGGTTAAAGGTATGTTTCCTGACTCAAGATCTAGATAAAGGACATGCGTTGTCCTACCTCAAAGGTCTGGATTAGGAGTGTATCTACCTATTTCAAATTATTTTTCAGATTATAATAGAATTACATTATTTCTCCCTTTCCTTTCCTCCCTGCCTGCAAATTTATGATCTCATTCCCATTAGTCATTATTATATGCACAAAGTATATTTCTAAATATAACGTGTTCAATGTGTATAATGTATGTTTTCAGGGGTGGTTAAGTGATATTGGACAAACAATTGGTGTGCTCTTCCCTGGGGAATACTTTTCTCCTGCTTGGAGCATCTTAGTGTCCCATAGATTTTTGTGTGAGATTCAAGACTTGTGACCTTCCTTAGCATGTGTATTGCTACCCTTGTTTAGTTCATAATGAGCATAGGACTTTAATACTGGAAAAACTATCAGGTTGTTGAGAAAGTAATGTTAAAAATTGAATTGCTAGCCTATGGCTGCAAGTAGATTTTCCCATCATAAATAGAGTGGAAGCTGGACAGAAGGGAAGCAGAATTTATGTATTCTGAGGACCTCAAAATTGTCCTCTGGATGACAATGCCATCGTAAACCCCCCATCTAACTTTTATTGCTAGCTCTACATATTTTAACTGTACAAAAAAAATTGTTATCTTTTGTTTAGTTTGTTATTTAACAATTATTTAACAATTTTTATTCAGTTACTTTGAATGATAATTTGTCACAGATGATTAAAAAATGTACCAGTACATTCATGTTTATCTACTGGATTATGGTTAAAAACCATAAAAACAAAGTCTGCTGGCTGAAGAGGCAGCTCATCCAATCTTGTGTGAGTTTGTAAACCTAATGCCAGAGAGTGGGAGACAGGCAGAACCCTGGGGCTCATTGCCAACTTAATCAGTAAGCTTCAGGTCCCAGAAGTGACTGCCTCAAAAATAGGATAGACAGCACTTGGGGATACAACAGCTGAGTTGACTCCTGGCTTCTGCATGCATTTACATGTATGTGAGCTCTTTTCCTTCCCCCATCTCTTCTTCTCTGTCTCTCTACCTCTCCTTCCTCCCTCTCCTGCACCGTTCAAGGCAAGGTCTTATTCTGTAGTCTAGGCTGGCTTGGAACACACTATGTATCCCAGGTTTGCCTTGACCTAAGAGGAATTCTCCTTCCTTAGCCTCTGAGGTGTTGAGATTACAGGCATGAACTACCATATTCAATTTTCTTTATCCTTTTCATTAAAAAGACTGGCATGACACCTTAGTGGGCAAAGGTACTTGACATGCAAGGCTGGAGACTTGAGTTTGATTTCTGGAACATATATAAAGGTGAAAGGGGAGAACTCACTCCACAAGCTTGTCCTCTGACCTCTATATGTGGGCCATGGCATGTGAGGCATCTTACTACGCACATACACTATAATACATTTTAAACGTTATTTATTTTTGAATGTGGTTACTCATATCTGTGATCTCCGCATTTAGACCCTGAAACAGGTGGACTGGAGAGATGGTTCATCTCAATGGATAAGAACACTGGCTGCTCTTCCAGAGATCCTGAGTTCAATTCCCTGCAATCACATGGTGGCTCACAACCCTCTGTAATGGAATTTGATGCCCTCTTTTGGCATGTAGGTGTATATGCAAATAAAGGACTCAAATACATAAAATAAATACATAAATCTAGAGAGAGAGAGAGAGAGAGAGAGAGAGAGACAGACAGACAGACAGACAGACAGACAGAAAGATGGAGTCTGAGGCTAACCTGGGCTGAATAGAGATCCCGCATCAACAAAGCAGTGTAAAGTAAAGTAAACCCTTCCCACCCCCCTTCCCTTCCCTCATTTCCCTTCTTATTCTCTTTCTTTCTCCTTCACATTCTTCGTCTTTCCTCCTGTCTTTCCCTTTCCTTTATGGAGAACTGATTTTTACGTAGTCCAGGCTGGTCTTGAACTTGTTAAGTAGTGAAGATGGCCCTGAACTCATAACTTTCCTGCTTTAGTCTCTTGGAATTGCAAGTGTGTGCCACACACCTTCCTTTTTTCTTGATTGTCTCATTATGTAGCCTGGGCTAGCCTCAGACTTAGGATCCTCCTGCCTCAGTCTCATGAGGATGCTCCCTTGTCAGGCTCCCATGGTGAGTCTGACTAAATCTTGACAACCTACAATGAACTTGTATTACTGCCAGACATTGGATACACCTAACGTTTTAACTAGAATTCACAGTTAGGTTGTACCTGGTACTACAGAGTTCATTTTCACTGGGGAAGACCAAAGACTCGCTGTAGATTGTAATTACCTGGGTTTTTTTTTCCCTTTTAATTTAAGATGTAGCTGACCTTAGTTCCCATGGCTGGATTTGGAGCTAGGGCCCAGCTACGAGGGGAGAGACTTTTAAAGGCAAGTAACAATTAACATTTCTGTGAAATTTACAGCTATATGAGGATCTGCCTTACTCCCCCTACACATAGCAATAGAGTTTACAGAAATTAGAGTAAGTGGTTAATCATTTTATAATTGTTTTACAATTTTGGGGAGCAAGCAAGGAGTCAGAGTTTCTAGGAGCTTGTCATTTAGGAATTTAGAATAGATGCCTAACACAAAATGGTGTTTTCCTCAGCTATCATGTTGGCAGTGCCTGGCAGCCCCTTCTGTCTGTCAAAGATCTGTTGTTGGTGCCTGGCAGATGTCTGGCTGGAAATCTCTCCATGCCTTCCTGGGTTGTCTTTACTAATGTCCTATGCATTGAAACTTTCTAGTTTATCTTCAGTTAAGGTCAGTATCTTTGCTCTTTGCTGATGTCTTATGTTTGCAGATACAAGCTTGAAGAAGCAGTCTTTGAGTTGTGAACCCAGCTAATATGAGCTGCAGCCATCTTTGACCAGGGCTTAGTGAGGAGACAGTGACCTGACAGAAGTCAACCCCAGTCCACTCCTGGAGTACTGATGTGAGATACTTGCTTTGACTGCACACTGATGTAGGTTCTGACAAGACACAGAGTTCTGGGAACTTGATTTTTTTCAAACAGAATATGAACATCTTGTGAGTCATGCCTTTGGCCTTTGAATTAATAAATATCAGATAACCACAATTTCAATCAAGCTTCATGCCTTCAATGGTTTCCAACTCATCCTTTAGTGATTTTCCTTCTATTTGCTGCAATGGCACACCCTTCCCAAATTGTATTTATTCTGATACATAGTGCTGATTTCTTGATTCTAATTGCAGCCAATCATAGTCTCCAGCATGGCACATTCTGCCAGGACCATGCTTCACTTATTCTAACTGCAGAACATTAATAATTTTGGTTCACCAATCAAACCCCTCCTGGGAGCACACAGGGAACATTGGGTATGAATAATGAATCTGCTACTCTCTGAGTTTATGACCTTGAAAAGACATTTAACCTTAAAAGCTGTGACCTTTCAGAATGGAGAGAACTGAAGGTTTAATCAATTTGTAAGTTAGTTTTGATGTTTGTGGAAAGGTGTATTAAGTACCCAGCATTGTTTTAATTCTTTGAAAGTTGATCAGAAGGGATCATCAACTTGTAGATGGCATTGTATTCTCCATCTGCTAAGGTAGCCCTTGACTTCCCTGACTCCTTGGCTCGCTTTCATCCCTGCCATTTTTTTTTTTTTTTCATCTGAGACAGGGTTTCTTTGTATAGCCTTGGCTGTCCTGGAACTCATTATGTAGACTAGGCTGGCCTCGAACTCAGAAATCCGCCTGCTTCTGCCTCCCAAGTGCTGGGGTTAAAAGCGTGCGCCACCACTGTCCGGCTGCATCCCTGACATCCTTGTTTTATTAGCAGATATTTATTGCTGACTCAGATAAATTTGATAATTCTCACAGCTTTTCTGCTCAACTTATTTTAAAATAGTTGATCTGCTCAACTTTTTATTTTATCATTTATTTCTTTTTGTTAAGAATGTACTTAAACTTTTTATTCCATTTATTTATTTGTGTGTGTGTTTATATGTGTACATACTTGTCTGTAGAGGTCAGGGGACAACTTGTTAGAGACATTCTCTTTTCCATCATTGTAGGTCTTAAAGATTGAACTCAAGTCACCAGTCTTCACATATAATGTCTTTACTCTCTGAGACATCTTGCTACCCTAGTTAACAACATTTTAAAAGATTTAAACAAAAGGCAAACAGGGATGGAAAGTGGGGGTTGGTTAGTAGAGTTTACAAATCTGTCTTTAAAAATTAACTTTTTGAGATGGAGTGTCAGGCAGCTCAGGCTGAACTTGAATTCATCATGCAGCCAAGGCTGACCTGAACTTATGATCTCTCTGCCTCCACCTGTTTTAAAGGCATTTATTGTTTATTTTATATGCATTAGTGATTTGCTTTGACCTATGTCTGTGAAGCACACTTATTCAGTACCCACGTAGGCCAGAAGAGGGCATCAGATCCCCCAGAACTGGAGTTACAGTGAGTTGTGACCCATCTCTCAAACCCCTCTATCCTTTCTTAAGTAGTTCGAAATCTAATTTTGCCAGTGTATTTCTAGAGGAAAATCATATGCTTTTTCTGTGAACTCAGATCCTCTGCACCTTCATAAGACGATCATCATTCTGCATTTTGTATAACTGGCTGTAAGTGATCCTCTGCTCTCTATAGTAGACTTTTCCTGAGGACCTAGCCCATTATCTGTAACATTGGGGTTTCTCAAAAAGTGCGAGGGAATTGAGGGGAAGCATTCTGATTAAAAAGTAATGCTTTCAGAGGACTGGAAGAATCAAGAATGCCATCCACGAAGGCGGAAAAGTTAACCCTCCTCTGTTCTTCTGTGTGTACACTGGGAAACCGGTGATTGCTTTTGCATTTAGGAATTTTTGGTGCCAGCAAACAATGAGCCAAGTGCAGAGTTGAGAAGGTGGGAAATGTCATGTGGAGACGAGTAAAGATGAGACCTGACAGTGTAGATAGTTGTCTCTGGCACCCGTGACAAGGGTTCCTCTAACACCTGCAGAGGTAGCCATTGTTTCCAGCAAATGGGCTAATGAAAGATAATTTGTGCCTGTTAGAGAAAGTAAGCACAGAATAAACTCTTCAACAGGCTTTAAAGAAAGAAGAGAATGACTTCCATGTGTTCTCCAGAAGTGTTAGAGTCAGCTTGGTGTGGGAAGGAATCTGAAAGCCAGAGAGAAAGAAGTAATACAGGAGCCACAGAAAGAGTCTGAGGATGGGAAAAGGCACTGGGCTGCATGAGATAGAGATGGAGAAGGCAGATGGCATCAGGACCAAAACACTCGCAAACTGAGAGCAGGTAAAAAACGAGAGTAAGGGAGCACCAGTAAGAAATGCACGTCTCAGTAGGTAGCATTTTGCTCAAGACAACGAACAGACTGCTAGACCTCTCCTGAATGTGATCATGAGGGTGGTCACTCAATTTTGGATTCTTTTGTTTTTTTTCTTCTCTTTTTTATTTTATCTTTATTTTTTGAGACAGAGTCTCATGCAGCCCAGGCTGACCTTGAACTGCCGATAGCCATGGATAACCTAAACCCCTATTATGCCAGCATCTGCCTTTCAAGTGCCAGCATTACAGACCCAAGACACCATGCACATGTTAGATTTGTAGAAGTGATCTTGTTAGGGATGACATTTTGCCTGCAGATGGTGAAAAAAAGGGGCAAAGGAATCGAGTTCACACAAAAGACACTACTGGAGTGATCTTCCAGGGAACAGAGGCGAGTAAGGAAGAACTTTGTAAGTAAGATGACACCAAGTGAGATGGCAGGCCAGTGGTTTGGGCTGGAACAGCAGAGTTAAGAAGAAAGCTGTTGGACTAAAGCCCATGCATTTGCAAGGGAGTTTCTGGAGTTGGAATAGTGGTTGGTTATCACAGCATTTTGGGCATGACAAATCTGTACGATGGAAGAACATGGAGAACAGGATTATTGAAGGAGATGAATTTATGGAGTCCTAATGGATGCTTACATTACCCAATCAACTACTGCCAGGAGAGAGAGAGAGAGAGAGACAGAGACAGAGACAGAGAGAGAGAGAGAGAGAGAGAGAGAGAGACAGAGAGAGACAGAGAGAGACAGAGAGAGACAGAAAGACAAAGAGAGGACAGGGAAAGGAGAGATAGATAGATAGATAGAAAGATAGATAGACAGACAGATAGATAACAGTGCAGTGCAAACAGAGAGATGGGGAGAGGTAGAGAAAATGGGGGGGCATGCTAGAAAGTGATGCAGGGAGGGGAGGGAGGAGAGGGTGAAAAAAGGGAGAGAGACATGAAAGAGGGAGAGAGGGATGTAGAGGGAGAGAGATGCAAGGGGAAGAAGGGTCAGAGTGGGAAGGAGGGAAGGAAGAAACAGATATCTAGACTGAGAATTCATGTTGAATTGAAATTATGAGAAAAATGTGACTTTAGAAAAAAATGCATATACATATTTTGTCATGTAATATACAACCCCTCACCCACAGATACATTTCTAGACTAGCTGAATATTAAAATAACCCCAACTCCCAAACATTTAGTCCACAGACAGATTTACTGGAGATCTTTATTGTTCTTCGTTTCCTCCTTCCTTCCATGTCAGCCCCTGTCTCTCCCTCTTCCCCTATACATGTGTGACTAATTATTATCTACCTTGGCTCAATATCCTTTTTTGGAAGATCTTTCTTCTCTGAATGGAGGGCCAAAGAGATGTGTTTCTCTATTTCTAACACTAGAGGGCACCCTAGCATTTCCAAACTTACCTATGAACCTTAGTTGACTGGATGGAACAGATGCAGTCAGCTCAGTTTTACTTTCTGATAAAAAGAGAATGCTTAAATTGGAGAAAGGAGACCGTTTCACATCATACATGGAAAAATTCAGAGTGATTCATGAAGTTTATTTAAAAATTATTTATTGGTAGTGATTAATGTGAGAATGAATATTTAAAATAAAGCACAGGGAATTTATTTATTTATTTATTTAGCACAGAGTTCCCCTGTGTAGCTGGGGCTGGCCTGGAATTCATTATGCAGACCAGGCTGGCCTTGAACTCACAATACTTCTGCATCATTTTTCTGAGTGCTTGGAAATAATGTTTTATAACACTTGTGATAGCCGTGCTAATGGTAAAGTACATCAAATTGACAAAACCTCCAAGAATCCACTGTTTCTTAGCTCAGGCAAATAATAAATTTTCTTATAACATGCTAACAATATGGGGGTACTTGCTAGAAATGTTATATGGGACAGTTAAGGATACTTTTGTTTTATGTAATAGTCACTCAAGAAAATCCACAGTGGCAGGCACGGGGAGCTGGGCTAGCTAGAGGTTAACACTCCAATTGTAAACTAGAAGGGCATTTTTTCTATTCTGAAACATTTACAACAATACACCTGTAAAAAATAATGGGATCTACTTAAAGCTCATTTATTTCCCAGGTAAGTGGCAATTTCCCATCACTCAAAATGCTAATACTTTGCCCTGAAGCCCTAGGGATAAGCCAACTCATGTATGTTTATTAAAAAAAAAAAAACCAAAAAACCAACTGGCTAAAATAAGCAGGTGATTCTGTTTTAATAATATCTGTCCTGCCAGCAATAAGATAGTCTCAGTTGGAAATAAATACATCAACAAACAGATTTTCTTTAAAGCACACAGGGTCTCATAGCATTCCCAAATTAGCCAATTAGCACTACGCTATTGGAAGAACTAATTAAAAAGTGTGTTTAGAGTAGGAAATGTTTCCTTTGAGTCATCTGGAGCTCAGCTCTTATTCCACCTGTAACATCGCTGCTAGATCCCCCTTCTGTACACAGGGTGGAGAGCTGTATTCAGTTTATTTTGGAGGGAACTCAGATGCCACACTAATATGAAACTTAGCAGTGCACACTTATCTTTTAAACCAGGGATTGCCCACAACTAGTTGTGTTAGCAAGGGTTCACTGAAGGAACAGAACCAGTGGAATGGAAAAAAGGGTATGTAAGAATTTATTGTCATTCACAGTAAAATAGCAGCATCTTTTTGTGTTACACCTGAGAGGCTGAGAACCTGGTAGCTGCTTGGTTTTGAGGCCAGCGCCTCCCCGTGGGGAGAGTTCCCACAGTAGCTGTCTCTCACTGGGGAGGCTGAGTACCTGGAAGTCATTCAGTCTACTAGGCTGGTTGCTTCATCAATTCCAATCTGTGCCCAAACTTTGACAGATTCCTAAAGATCTAGTGGTCCTTTGTCCACAATGAAAGTGTGGAAGTGCTGGGTCTGAAAGCAGTGAAGAAATTATCACCGTCAGCAACAAGAGCAAATTAACTTGGTGGCAAGAGGGAAGGCCAAGTCAACAAAAAGATGAGATCATCTTTCTTCTGCTACACTTGTTTCATCTGGGCTGCTACCAGAAGGTGCCATGCACCATTAGCATGGGTGGCCCTATATCAACATGGCAAGTAGAATATCTCAGATGTTCTAATTTGTGACAAGTTGACCATAATAGCCTCTAACTCAGAGGTGGTTAACTAGTAACTTAAGTATACGGTTTCTTTTTTTTTTCCTAGAGAACATCCAGTGGTTTGTTTTGTTGGACATAGGTTGATGATTAGAGTATTTTGTTCATGGTGAGTTGTCTTTCACCTCTACACTTGTGTCCCTACATACTGACACATACACACACAAAAATCACTGTTTAAAAAAAGTTATCAAAAAGAATGAAGCTTTGAGGTGGATTTGTCATTATATGCATGATATTATATGCATATCAGGTAAACTCCTGAAGAGTTAAACTGTCTTTCCTCTCTTTATGGTTTTATGGATTCTTTATGGTTTTATGGTATTGGGCAAGTGTCTGGTATTCACTACAGCTGTTTGTACTTTAGTTGCTTTTCATCTTTGTGCACTGAATTTGTCTTTGCAGGGTGTGGACTGGGCATGTTCTCCATCCCAAGGCTCTCAGATTATACTCCTTGAGTGGCTGATGTTCTGGTTGGAGGCATCTTTATGCTTGTTTGGAATATGGGAAGTAGCCAAGCCCTGACTTACCTTTTTAACTTCAAGATCTCGACTGTTGATTACCTTTCTGGAGGACACCGCAAGCACACTGCAACCTTAGTTCTTAGTTCTCTACAGTAGTGAGGGACAAGTGGGTTGATGAGTGGATTGACCCTCTGTCTTCAGGCTCAGAAATCTCTTTTATCCTCCTTATTGAAAATAGATTTTTTTCATGCAATATATTCTGATTATGGTTTTCTCTCCTCTACCTCCTTTGAGATCCTTCCCACTTCTCTCTCATCTGAATACATATCCTTTCTGTCCTTAGAAGAAAGTCATCTAAATACTAATGATAAAATAAATCAATATAAAACATAGAAACAAACAAAAAGAGCCAAAGGGAAAAAACACAAGAAACACATATAGATGCGGGATCACACATATTCATATACATAGGATTCTCATAAAAACACAAAACCAGAAGCCATAATATATATGCAAAGGACATATAAGGTTAAAAACAAAACAGAACTCAAAACATTATGAGAGAAAGAACTTGCAAAGATGCTGGTGAGTCTATTTGTATGTACTCCTGGGCATGGGGTCTGCCCTTAAGAGTGGTTTTTCTTTTATATCCACTATGGAAACTTCTGTACTTAGAGAGCTGGGAACCAATTTACCTCAAAAATACATCTATATCACTATCATGCATATACCCAAAGGATGCAGAAGTTGGAAACAATATAGGTGGCTTCCAACAAAAGAATGGCTAAAGAAAATGTAATACATCTACACAATGTGGTATTGCTCAGCTATTTAAAAAAATGACATCATGAAATTTACAGGCAAATAAATGGAGCTAGAAAAGGTCATCCTGAGTGAGGTAACCCAGACCCAGAGAGATATGGTATGTATTCACTTATATGTGGATACTAGCCATTAAATAAATGATAACCAAACTGTAATATATAGGCACAGAGGTTAGGCATAGAAGAAGAGACTGTGGGAGGCAGGGGGACCATGGATCTTCCTGGGAGGGGGAAATAGAATACTTTATGCATGGAGTAGGGTGGAGGGGGCACAGGAATGGAAACATCAGGTAGGAATGGGAGGGGGAGGAGAGATGGGATTGCAGGAGTGACACCTAGAATTGAGAGACATTTAAGGGCCCGTAAGAAAACATAGTGCAGTGGAAACTTCCTAAAATACATGAAGACTATCCTAATGGAGCCTTCAAATAATGAGGTAGATGGAACCTCAGTTGTCCCTCTTCTGTCACCAAATGAAGCTCCCAGTGCCAGGACTGGGTTGCATTCAATTGAGTTGTTGGTGAAGGGGGTCCCATGGAAATCCCCAAACAGCCTGGGCTGTTGCTAAGAAAATGAGTTGCTCTCTGTAAACAGACAGCAAGGCCCTATTTCTGTAGACAACACCTACACAACTCATTGAACCTGGAGAAGTAGAGTTGCTACATACATAGAATCTTCACATCCTCTTCCCTGCTGCCTCATGTTCTAGTTAGTGTCTTTGGTACAGATGGTACTTGGCAGGCTAGCAAAAGAGAAACATAGACACCAACCTAGTCACAAGACCTTTGATTTACAATGAAATTCTGAGTGCAAGATATGCTGGGGAAATGGCAACACTGAAATGACCAACCAATGTCAGTTGACTTAAGGTCCATTTCACAAGATGGAGCTCATACTAAGCATTGCTTGGGTGACCAAGAACCTGAGACTAGATAATGCAGAGATCTTTAGGTTAAACCAAATACTACTGGTCTAAAAAAATAAAAAGCACCAACATAATGACTCCTAATGATATTCTTCTATACTCATAGATCTGTGCCTTATTCAGCCATCATCAAAGTACTTTCCTCTTGCCCCAGATAGAAACAGATGCACAGACCTACAGCCAGACACTACACAGAGACACAGAGAGAAAGAGACCTTGGAACACACAGCCCTAAGATAGATGTCTCTATCAAATCTCTTCCCTTAGAGCTCAGGGAACCCCATGGAAGAGGAAGCATAAGGAGTATGAGAGCCAGAGGGGATAGAAGAAACTAAGAAAACAAGGTCCTCTGTATCAGCTGATCAAAACTCATATGAATTCTCAGAGACTGAAGCAGCAAGCACAAGGTCTGCCTGGTTCTGGACCAGGTCCTCTGCATACACATTATAGCTTCCAGTGTAGTGCTTTTATGGGATTCTAAGTATGTGTGTGAGCAAATAGTTCTCTGATTCTCATTCCTTCTTTTGGAGCTCTTTTCCTTCTGTTGGTTTACATTATCCAACTTTGATGTTATTGTTTATATTTTATCTTATTTTGTTAAAATATTTTGTTAACAATACTATTGAGACAGAAATCCTCTAAGCTTCTTTAATTCTCAGCAATAGATGGCATCTATATTTGACAGAAATTATGTACATTAAGATAGAAGCAGAAGAAATGAAAAAAAAAAAACCTCAGGTATTTTCTGTGGGAATCACCACAGAGTCAATTATTAGGAAGAAATACACAGGTAAAACTTTACAAGTATTTGTGTTAGCATAATAAATGATTTTTTCTTTCCAAAATTTTCTATATTAAATAAGTTTTCTATTAATGTACTTTATAAGAAAAGAGTGCTTTGTATCCCAATGAGACTCTGTTGGAGGGGACTCATGTCTACCCCCATCTTTCAGTGCTGGTACCCTATCTGGCCTGAACTTGTACAGGTTTTGTGCATTCAGCCCCAGTCTCTGTGAGTTCATATGTGCATCGGTTCTGTTATTCACATATGTGAATAGACACTGTTTCCTTGGTGTCATTTCTCCCCTCAGACTCTTACTCTCTTTCTGCATAGATCCCTGAGCCCTGAGGAAAAGGGTTTGATGAAGACATCCCATTTAGGCTTGTGTTCCAAAATCTCTTGATCTCTGCACATTGTCCATTTATGGCTCTCAATACTAGTTTTCACCATAGAAGCAAAAGCTTCTTTGATGATGACTGGGTGAGACACTGATCTATGGATATAGCAGAATGTCATTAGGAGCCATTCTAATGCTGTTTTTGGCAGAATAATATTATTTTGTTTCCCCCTATGCCCATGGCCTACATAGTCTCATGTACTTGGCCAGTTGTGCAGTGTCAGGCATGGGTTCTAGCTCATGGAGTGGGCATTTCATCTACTCAGATGCTGGTGGGTTACTACCACAAGTATGCCACTATTGCACTAGGGTATTTTGCATGGGAGGCAGCACTGTAAATCTCAGGGTTTGTAGCTCGATTGCTGTTTACCTTTGTCTTTCAGTAGCTTGTAGAGTGCCTTCTAGTACCATGAATATTAGCTAGTAGGGGTAGAGGCTCTAGGTAGCTACCAGCTCCACTTTTCCATGTTTAGTGAGTTGTGAACAGGCTGTCTTCAGCAATAGGGCTTTACCATCAGTTTTGGAGAGCAACCAATAGCCTGGGTTGTTTGAGGGTTTCCTAGGAGCCTTTTGGCCAACAACTCAATTAGATATACTCCATCAGTGGAATTGAAGGTTTCATTTGGTAACAAGAGATGTCCAGTTAGGGCTCCATTTTCCCTGTTATTTGGTGATTCCATTTAGATATTTTTCATATATGTACTTATTTTAAGAAGATTCTACTGTATTATGTTTCCATACGATCCCTCAAATGCCCCTTTGTCACCTGTGCCCTGGACTACTCACTGCCCAACCTTACCTGCCCTTGGAGGTTGGAGATGAGGTGGTACAGAGTCAATACAGACTCTGGGAGCAGGTGAGAAATGCCACAGCAAGCTCTCTGAGCACTGCTGCAAGCTCCTTTAATACCCTCCACCCAAGCCCAATTGGTCCCCAAAAGCATCTCTTCTAGACAGCAGTTCCTGATTGGCTGGCATTATTTGCACCAGCAATCCTTTGTCTCTCAGACAGTCCTCAATTAGGTCCTTTTGCAGGAGATGCTTTTGTGACTGTGTGAACCCCAGCATTTACATACAGGCAGCCCCACTGTTCCTGCTACAGCCCCTAGTTCCAATTTTTTCTCCCTTACTCTTCTCTATCGAAAACCTAGGGAAGAGAACAGGAACAATAGCCACAAGCATCACCAACAGAATACGAAATGAAAGAGAAAATCTCAGGAGTAGAAGATACCATTGAATAGATTGATACCTCAGCCAAAGAAAACGTTAAATCTAAAAAATTCCTTACATAAAACATCCATAAAATCTGGGACACTATGAAAAGATCTAAACTAAGAATAATAGGAATAGTAGAAGGTAAGTGTTCTAGCTCCAAGGACCAGAAAATATTTTCAACAAAATTGTAGAAGAAAATTTCCCCAAGCTAAAGAAAAAAATGCCTTTGAACATACAAAAAACTTACAGAACACCAATTAGATTGGACCAGAAAAGAAAATTCTCCCACTACAAAATAATTAAAACACAAAAATTTATAGAACAAGGAAAGAATATTAAAATCTGCAAAGGAAAAAAGAAGGTAGACCTGTCAGAATTACATCTGACTTCTCAACAGAGATTCTAAAAGCAAGAAGGGCCTAGACAGATGTCTTACAGCCTCTAAGAAACCACAGATGCCAACCTAAGACTACTATATCCCACAAAACTCTTAATCACCATAGAGAAGAAAACAAGATATTCTAAGACAAAACCAAATTTAAACATCTATCACAAATTCAACCCTACAGAAAATACTTGAAGGAAAACTCCAACTCAAGAAGGTAAACTACACATGCGAAAACTCAGGAAATAAGTAATTCCACACCAGTGAAAACAAGATAAGGTAAGCACACACCCACACCCACACAGACACACACACACACACACACACTACCACCACCACCACCACCACCACCACCAAAATAATAGGAAATAACAAACACTGGTCATTAGTAACTCTCTATCAATGAACTTAATTGCCGTATAAAAAGACACAAGCTAACAGAACTTATGTGAACCCAGGGCTTCCCATCATTTGGTGGCATACAAGAAACACACAGCAACAAAGATAAACATTACCTCAGAGTAAATGGCTGGAAAAAGTTTTGCCAAGCACATGGACCCAAGAAACAAGCTGGAGTAGACATTCTAATATCTAATAAAATAGACTTTTAACCAAAATTAATCAAAAGAGATGGGGAAGGACACTTTACATTCACCAAAGGAAATATCCATGAAGATGACATCTCAATTCTGAAATATATGCCCAATACCCAAGAGTACCCCCACTCAAAAAAGAAACATTACTAAAGCCTAAATTGCGCATAGAATCCCACACATTAATAATGAGAGACTTCAACACCCCACTCACCAATGGACAGGTTATTGAGACATAAGCTAAAGAGAAATAATGAAACTCACCAAGGTAATGAATCAAATAGATCTAACAAATATCTCTATAACATTTCACCCGAACAAAAGAGAACATACCTTCTTCTCGGCACCTCAAAGATACTTCTACAAAATTGATCATATAGTTAGTCACAAAGCAAGTCTTAATAGATAGAGGAAAATTGAAATAACTGCTTGTATCTTATCCAACTGCCATGGATTATATTTGGAACAACATAAACAACAGCAAGCCTACACATTAGGTGGAAATTGAACAACTCTCTACTCAATGATAACTTGGTGAGGGAAGAAATAAAGAAATGAAAAACTTTTTGGAATTAAATGAAAATGAAGGCACCACATAACCAAACTTATGGGATACAATGGAAGCAGTGCTAAGAGGAAAGTTCATAGCATTAAGTGCCCTCATAAAGAAATTGGAGAGATCTCACACCTGAAAGCTTGAGAACAAACAAAAGCAAACACAACCAAGAGGAGTTTAAGGCAGGAAATAGACAAACTCAGGGCTGAAATTAATAAATTAGAAGCAAAGAGAACAATTGAAAGAATCAATGAAACTAAGAGCTGGACTTTTGAGAAAATAAAAAAGATAGACAAACCCTTAGGTAAACTAGCTAAAAGGCAGAAAGACAGTATCCCAATTAACAAAATCAGAAATGAAAAGGGAGCCATAACAACAGACACTGAGAAAATTTAAAGAATCATTAGGTTTTACAGCAAAAGCCTATACTCCTTAAAGTTGGAAAATATAAACAAAAAGTATGATTTTCTAGATAAATACCATTACCAAATTTCAATCAAGTTCACATAAACTATTTAAACTATTATAACTTATAACTCCTAAGGAAATATAGGCAGTCATTAAAAGTTTCCCAACCCCCCCCCCCCCAAAAAAAAAAGCCCGGGTTCAGATGGTTTTAATGTAGAATTCTACCAGATTTCTTTCTTTCTTTCTTTCTTTCTTTCTTTCTTTCTTTCTTTCTTCCTTCCTTCCTTCCTTCCTTCCTTCCTTCCTTTCTTTCTTTCTTTCTTTTATTCTTTCTTTCTCTTTCTTTCTTTCTTTTAATTTATTTTCTTACTTATTCACTTTACATCTCGTTCACTGCCATGGATACTCCCTCCCATAATCCTTTTTCCATCCTCCCTTCCCTTCTTCTCTGAGTGGGTGTGAATCCCCTGAATATGTCCCCCCTCCGACATTTCAAGTCTCTTAAAGGCTAGGCACTACCTTTCCCACTGAGGCCAGACAAGGAAGCCCAGCTGAAAAACATATCCCATGGACAGGCAACAGCTTTTGGGATAGCTCCTGCTCCAGTTGTTCGGGAACTGAATGAATTGGAAGGCCTAGGTCCAGCCCATATATGTTCTTAGGTTGGTGGTTCAGACTGTGAGAGCCCAAGGGTCCATGTTAGTTGACTTTGTTGGTCTTCTTCTGGAGTTCCTATTCCCTCCAGGGCTGCAATCCTTCCTCCTGTTCTTCCTTAAGAGTCTCCAAGCTCCATCCACTGTTTGGCTGTGGGTGTCTATACCTGTCTGAGTCAGCTGCTGGGTGGAGCTTCTCAGAGGAAAACATGCTCTTATCTGCAAGTATACCAGAGTATCATTAATAGTCCAAGGGATTGGTGCTTGCACATGGGATGGGTTGTGCCTGTTATTGGTTGGCCATTTCCTCAGTCTATGCTCCATATCTGTGCCTGCATTTCTTGTAGACAGGATACATTTTGGATTAGAAGTTTTGTGGGTGGGTTGGTGCCTCTACTGCTCCACTGGGGTCCCTGTCTGGCTACAGGAGGTAGCCTCTTCAGGTTCCATATCCCTGATGTAGTGAGTCAAAGTTAAGGTCACCCCCATTGATTCATTGGTACCTCCCTTATCCCAGGACTCTGTCTCATTCAGGAGATGCCCCCCCTCCTCTCCTCAGTCAGTTGCTGATTTCTATTTATTTTTATGGCTATCTATCCATCTCTTGTGTCCTTCCCCACACTTGATCCTGAATCCCCCATTGCCCTCCCCATGCTGTCTCTCTCTCTCTCTCTCTCTCTCTCTCTCTCTCTCTCTCTCTCGCCCAGTCTGCTTCTTATCACTATTTTATTCATCCTTCTAAGTGAGATTCAAGCTTCCTCAATTGAGCCTTCCTTCTTGTTTAGCTTCTTTGGGTCTGTGGAGTGTAACATAGTACCTGTATTTTACGGCCAATATCCACTTATGAGTACATACCATGCACGTCCTTTTGGGACTAGGTTACCTCACTCAGGATGATATTCTCACAAGTTGCATCTACTTGCCTGCAAAATTCATGATGTCTTTTTTTTTTAACAGCTGAATAATATTCTATTGTATAGATGTACCAAATTTTCTTTATCCATTTGTCAGTTGAAGGCCATCTAGGTTGTTTCCAGTTCTGTTTATTATGAATAAACCTGCTAGGAATATAGTTGAACAAGTGTCTTTGTGTGATGTTGGAGCATCTTTTGGGTATATGCCCAGGAGTGGTATAGCTGGGTCTTAATCTACCAGACTTAAAAGAGCTAATGCCAAATACTTCTCAAACTAGCCCACAAAATAGAAAAAGGAGGAACACTGCCAAACTCATTCTATGAGGACACAGTAACTCTGATACCTAAACCAAAGAAACACTCAACAAAGAAGGTAAATTTCAGACCAATTTCTCTTATGAACATTGATGCAAAAATAGGCAATAAAATACTCACAAACTGAAGCCAGGAATGTTTCAAAAACATCATCTACCATGATCAAGTAGGTTCACCCCAGGGATAGTTCAGTATATGAAAATCCATCAGTGAAATTCACCATATAAACAAACTGAACAACAAAAAAAAGCCCCACAGATGATTATATCATTAGATGCTAAAAAAGCCTTTGACAAAATGCAACACCCCTTAATGTTAATAGTCTTGGAGAACAACAACAACAGCAAAAAGTCTTGGAGAGATCAGGAAAACAGGGCACATACCTAAACACAATAAAGGCAATATACAGCAAGTAAATCGCCAACATTAAATTACAAGGAGATAAACTTAAAGCAATTCCACTAAAACACACAACAAGGCTGCTCCCTCTCTCCCTATCTATTCAATATAGTACTTGAAGTTCTAGCTAGAGCAATAAGACAGCTAAAGGAGATCAAGAAGATACAAATTAGAATGGAAGAAGTCAAAGTATTGCTATTCACAAACAATATGATAGTATACATAAGGGACCCCAAAAATTCTACCAGAGAACTCTTACAGCTGATAAACACCTTCAGCAAAGTAGCTGGATACCAAATCAACTCAAAACAAAACAAAACCAAAACAAAATAACAACAACAACAAAACCAGTAGTCCTCTTTTACACAAACAATGTATAGGCTAAGAAAGAATTCAGGGAAGCAACACCATTTACAATAAATAGTCATAAATAATATAAACTGTGTTGATGTAACTCTAACCAAGCAAGTGAAAGACCTGTGCAACAATAACTTCAAGTCTATGAAGAGAGAAATTGAGGAAGATATCAGAAGGTGAAATGATCTCCTCTGTTCTCCTGTCTCCAAGAGGATGTCCCCCCATCCCTGATAAGCCTCCACACTCCCTGGGGCCTCAAGTCTCAAAAGGGTTAGATGTGTCTTTTACCACTGAGACCAGGCAGCCCTTTGCTGTATATGTGTCGGGGGCCTTGGACAAGCTTGTGTATGCTGTCTGGTTGGTGGCTCAGAGTCTGAGAGCTCTCGGGGGTCTGGGTTAGTTGAGACTGCTGGTCCTTCTATGGGGATTTTTCAATATGTGCTGGATCTCCTGAATGTTTTGGGTTAGGAGGCTTTTACACTTCATATTTTCTTTGACTGTTATGTCAATATCTTCTATGATATCTTCTATGTCTGAGATTCTCTCTTTTATCTCTTGTATTCTGATGGTGATATTTGCATCTGTTGCTCTTGATCTCTTTCCTAAGTTTTCCATTTATAGAGTTGCCTCCATTTGTGATTTCTTTATTTTTTCTACTTCCATTTTTAGGTCTTAGACAGTTTTGTCAATTCCTTCACCTGTTTAATTGTGTTTTCCTGTATTTCTTTAAGGGATTTATGTGTTTCCTCTTTAAGGACTTCAACCTGTTTAGCAGTATTGTCCTTTATTTCTTTCAGTGAGTTATTTATATCCTCCTTAAATGACTCTATTATCTTCATGAGATAGGATTTTAGGTCAGCATCATGTTTTTCAGGTGTGTTGGGGTATCAGGGCTTGCTGTGGTGGGAGAACTGGGTTCTGATGGTGCCAATGTATATTGGCTTCTGTTGCTTACGGTCTTGCACATGGCTTTCACCATCTGGTTATCTCTGCTGTAAACTGGCCTGGGTGTCTCTGTCTGGAGGCTGCCTCCTGTGTCCCTGGGTTGCTGCAGAGCTCCTGGGAGACCTGTGGCCCTGGCTGCAACGAATCTCCCGGGAGGCCTTCAGACTGTGGAGTCTGTTGCCCTGGGAGTAACAGATCTCCTGGGAGGCCTTCAGACTGTGGATTTTTCAGAGGGGCAGATACATTGAATATTTGCCCCAGTGTAAGGCGCAGGCCAGAAGGGAGGTGGAGTTTGAGCAGAGGGTATGGGTCCAGAGTCTGCTGGGTTCCTTAGGGATCTTAGCTGCTACATTTATTTGTCAGGGTCCCTTACCTGTTGCCCTGAGCACAGCAGAACTCATGAAAGGCCTTTGGATTGCGAGGGTTTTCAGAGGGGAGACAAGCTGATAATCTGCTCCAGAGGAAGGCACAGACTGGAACATAGAAATTTGTAAGATTAACAAACTTATACAGAATATATCAGGATATGTGGTCAATATGAACCTGCTCTGAGTCAAGTTATTTTTCTCTATCAATGACTGGCAGGCATATTATAGTAACAATATGAAATAGCTGGTTGGCATGGATCAAAATAACTAGTTATGCAAGGGGGGCAGACTTCAACAGTAATCTAGAAATTCATTGCAATTCCCATCAAAATTTCAACACAATTTTTCCAGGCCTTGAAACAGAAATTCTCAACTTTATATGGAAAAACAAAAAACCCAGGGCAGCTAAAACAGTCTTGTACTGTAAAAGAACTTCTGGGAGTATCACCACCCCCAATTCAAAGCTACACTACAGAGCAATAGTAATAAAAACTTTATGGATTGGCATAAAACCAGGTTGATCTACAGAATAGAATTGAAGACTCAGGAAAAACCCCACACACCTATGGATAATTGATATTTGACAAAAAGCAAAACCACACAATGGAAAAATGAAAGCATCATCAACAAATGGTGCTGGCCGAACTGGATGTCTGTACGTTTCAAATACACCCATATCGCTCACCATGCTCAACAATCAAGTCCAAGAGGATCAAGGACTTCTAAATAAAACTGGACACACTAAATCTGATAGAAGAGAAAATGAGGACCTTCCTTAAACTCATTGGCACAGAAGAAAACTTCCTGAACATAATATCAATAGCTAAAGCACTAAGATCAACAATTAATAAAGGTGGCCTCATGAAACTTAAAAACTTTTTCAAGGTTAAGGACATCATCAATAGGACAAAGTGACAGTCTACAGATTGGGAAAAAAAACTTCACCAACCCTACATCTGACAGAGGACTAATATAAAAAAATATAAAGAATTCAAGAAATTAGACACCAATAAATCAAATAACCTAATTAAAAATAGACTATAGAGCTAAACAGAAATTTCTCAAAAGAGGAATCTGGAATGGCCAAGAAGCACTTAAAGAAATATTCAGTGTCCTTAGTCATCAGGCAAATGCAAATCAATACAACACTGAGGCTCCATTTTACAGTGGTCAGAATGGCTAAGATAAAAAACTCAAGAGATAGCACATGCTGGCAAGGATGTTGAATAAGGAGGACACTTTTTCATTGCTGGTGGGAGTGCAAACTTGTACAATGACTTTAGAAATCAGTTTGGCCATTTCCCAGAGAATTGGGAATAGTTCTACTTCAAGACCCAGCTGTTGCACTTCTGGGCATATACCCAAAAGATGCCCCACTATACCACAGGGACACTTGCTCAACAGTGTTCATAGTAGCTTTATTCATAATAGCCAGAAACTGGAAACAACTAGATGTCCCCTGACTGAAGCATGGATAAAGAAATGTGGTTAATTTATTCGATGGAATACCATTTAAATATTGAAAACAAAAACATTATGAAATTTGCAGGTAAATGTATGGAATTTTAAAATATCATCTGGAGTGAGGTAATACAGACCCAGAAAGACACATAATGGCATGCATTTACTTATAACTGTATACTAGTCACAAAGTGCAGAATAACCATGCAACAATCCAAAGACCCAAAGCAACTGGATAAAAACCTATCATAACTGTCTCCTGAGAGGCTTCATCCCGTAGCAGCTAGAAACAGATGGAGAATCCGATAGCCAGATATCAGGCATAGCTGTGAAGTCTTGTAGAAGAGTGGGGAATAGAATTGAGTGAGCTGGAGCAGTTAAGGACACTACAAGACCTACAGAGTCAATTAACCTTGCCCATGGAGGCTCACAGAGACTGAAACACCAACCAAGAAGCATGCAGCCCCTCCTCCCACATTTGTAGCAGATGTGTAGCTTGGTCTTCACGTAGGTCCCCTAATAATTGGAGCTGGTCCTGTCTTTGACTCTGTTGCCTGCTATTGGATCCCCTTCCCCTACCTGTACTGCCTGGTTGGGCCTCAGTTGGGAGAGGAGGTGCTAAGTAATGCCAGGGAATGGATATCACAGAGTGGGTGGTAGCCCAGGGGGTTTCCACTTCTCTGAGGAGAAGAGGAAGGGTTAATCGGAAGGAATTTGTAAGGGCGGCACTGGGAGGAGAAGAGGGGGTGCAACTGGGATGTAGTGTTAATAAAAAGAAAGAAATTATGGAAAGAAAAATATTGCCGGGCAGTGGTGGTGCACGCCTTTAATCCCAGCCCTCGGGAGGCAGAGGCAGGCAGTTTTCTGAGTTCGAGGCCAGCCTGGCCTACAGAGTGAGTTCCAGGGTGATTGAGTATACAGAGAAACCCTGTCTGGAAAAAAAATTAGGAATCCATATAGGAGCTACTCAGGCAAGCTTCATCAACAGAAAACTAGAGATAGAAAGGCAGTATTTTCTGCCTGCAGGATGTGCTGGGGTAATAGTAGCACAGAACTTGTGGGCTTGGCCAGCCAATGACTGATCCAACTTGAGACCCATGCCATGAGAAGGAGCCCATGCCTGACACTGCCTAGAGAATCAGGAATCAGGGGCTGGATAGCCCAGAGATATAGGACAAAACCTAATACAACTGGAAAAAAAAAAGCTAATGAAACAATCCCTAATGATATTCTGCTATCATATATCAGGAGCCTAGCATATTCGTCACAAGGGAAGCTTCACTCAAAACTGATAGGAACAGATGCAGAGACCAAAGGTCAAACATTAGGTGGAACATGGAGAATCCTGCAGAAAAGGGAGAGGAAGGATTTTAGAAGCCAGAGGGGTGAAGGACACATCAAGAACACAGCCCACAAAATGAACTAACCAGGGATCATACAGGCTTACAGAGACTGAACCAACAAATCAGGGAGTCTGTATAATTCTGACCCTATACTTCTGAGCTCTGTATATATACGGTTGTGTAGCTTGATGTTTTTGTGAGACACCTAACAGTGGGAGTAGGAGCTATCTATGACTCTTTTGCTTACTTTTGGGACACTTTTTTTCCTAATGGGTTGCCTTGTCCAACCTTGATATGAGGGTATATGCCTAGTCTTATTGTAGCTTGTTATACCATGTTTGGTTGATTTCCTTGGGAGACCTACTCTTTTCTGAAAGGAAACAGAGGAGGGGTGGATCTCTGGGGGAGAGAGAAGATCAGGGAGGATGACTGGGAGGAAAATAGGGAGGAAGGTGTCGTAGTCAGAGTTTCTATTCCTGCACAAAACATCATGACCAAGAAGCAAGTTGAGGAGGAAAGGGTTTATTCGGCTTACACTTCCACACTGATGTTCATCACTAAAGGAAGTCAATTCTGGAACTCAAGCAGGTCAGGAAGCAGGAGCTGATGCAGAGGCCATGGAGGGATGTTTCTTACTGGCTTGCTTGCTTGCTCAGCTGGCTTTCTTATAGAGCCCAAGACTACCAGCCCACAGATAGTACCACCCACAAGGGAACCTCCCCCCCTTGATCACCAATTGATAAAAAGGCCTTACAGCTAGATCTCATGGAGGCATTTTCTCAACTGAAGCTCCGTTCTCTGTGATAACTCCAGCTTGTGTCAAGTTGACACAAAACCAGCAAGTACAGAAGGGAAACTGTGGTTGGGATGTAATACATGAGAGAATAATAAAAAAAGAAAAAAGGTGGAAGAGAGGAATTAAAGATATGATAGAAGAAATAGATACATTGGCTGAAGAAAATGTTAACTCTAAAAAAATTTCTGATATAAAACATCCAAAAAAATCTGGGACACTATGAAAAGGGCGTAACTAATAATAATAGGAATAGAGGAAGAAGATCCTAGCTCAAAGGCCTAGAAAATATTTTCAACAAAATCATAGGAGCAAATTTCCCTAACCTAAAAGAAATGTCTATAAAGGTCCACAAAGCTTACAGAACACTAAACAGATTATAGCAAAAAAGAAAGTTCCCTTTACACATAATAATCAAAACACTAAACACACAGAACAGAGAAAGAATATTAAAAGCTGTAAAGGAAAAAGACTGAGTAACATATAAAGTCAGACATACTAGAATTAGTCTTGACTTCTCAATGAAGACTTTAAAAGCCAGAAGGGCCTGGACGGATGTCTTGCAGACTCTAAGAAATGACAGATGACAACTCACACTACTATGCCAAGCAAAATTTTCAAGCATCATAAGGGAGAAAATAGTATATTCCACGATAATATCAAATTTAAACAATATTTATCAACAAATCCAGTCCTCCAGAAGATGCTGGAAGGAAAAAGTTCAACCTAAAAAGCCTGACTCCACCCATATAAACACAGGAAATAAATAATCTCCTACCAGCAAAATGAAAAGAAGGGAAACCTTTTAACCACTACACACTCACTCCCACCACCACCACCTCCACGGTCAAAATAAGAAGAATTAACAATGATTGTTCATTGGTATCTTTCAATGTCAATGGTCTCACTCTCTAATAAAAAAACGTAGATTCAAAATAACATCTGGGTTTGGTGGCTATATATGGGATGCATCCCCAGGTGGAGCACTCTATTTCTCCTGTGAGTATTTTGCTCACCTTTCTAAGAAACACTGAAACATCCACATTTTGGTCTTCCTTCTTCTTAGGCTTTACATGGTCTGTGAATTAAACTTTTGAGCTAATATCCACTTTTGTGACTGAGTTACCTCACTCAGGATGATATTTTCAAGTTCCATCCATTTGCCTGCAAATTTCACGAAGTCATTGTTTTTAACAGCTGACTAGTATTCCATTGTGTAAATGTACCACATTTTTTGTATCCATTCCTCTGTTGAGGGACATCTGTGCTGTTTCCAGCTTCTGGCTATTATAAATATAGCTGCTATGAACATAGTGGAGCATGTGACCTTATTACATGTTGGAGGGTCTTCTGGGTGTATGCCCAGGAATGGTATAGCTGGGTCCTAAGGTAGTACTATGTCCAATTTTCTGAGGAACTACCAAACTGTTTCCAGAGTGGTTATACCAGCTTGCAATCCCACTATCAATGGAAAAGTGTTCTTCTTTTTCCACATCCTTGCCAGAATCTGCTGTCACCTGAGTTTTTGATTGATAAGCTGTCTCCTGAGAGGCTTAGGCAGAGCCTGACAAATATAGAGGGAGATGCTTACAGCCAACCATTGGACTGAGTGTGGAGTCCTGGATGGAGGAGCTAGAGAAGGGACTGAAGGACTTGAGGGGGTTTGCAGCCTCATAGAGGGAGCAACAGTGTCAACTGGGCAAACTCCTGGAGCTTCCGGAGACTGAACCACCAACCAGAGAATACACATGGAGGGACCCATGGTGCTGGCCACATATGTGGCAGAGGAGGGCCTTGTTGGACATCAGTGGGAGGAGAAGCCCTTGGGCCTGAGAGTGTTAGATGCCCCAGTGTAGGGGAATGCTAGGGAGGGAAGTCCGGAGTGTGTGTTTGTGTGTGTGTGTGTGTGTGTGTGTGTGTGTGCACCCTCATAGAGGCAGGAGGAGGGGGAATTGGAAAGGGGGTTTCCGAAGGGGAGACCTGGAAAGAGGAAAACATTTGAAATGTAAATAAAGTAAATGTAAAAACAAGATTTAGATTAACAGAATGGATTAAAAAACAGGGTTCATCCTTCTTTATTCAAAAAACACACCTCAGCATCAAGAATAGACATTACTTGAGGGTAAAAGGTAGGAAAAAGTTATTAGGAACAAGTGGACCTAAGGAGCAAGCTGGTATAGCCATTGAAATATCTAAAAAAATAAACTTCAAACAAAAAACTAATCAAACAAGGTGGGAAAGGATACAACATAGTAGTCAAAGGAAAAATTCACTAAGATGACATTTCATTTCTTAACATCTATGCCCCAAACACAAGGGCACTCGCAAAAGAAACACTAGTATAGTGTAATCACATATTGATGCTCACACACTGGTAGTGGGAGACTTAAATACTTGGCTGTCATCAAAGCAGAGGTCACAAGAACTAAACAGAGAAATACTGGAACTAACAGTATATATATCAAATGGATATAACAGTATCTACAGAACATTTCACCCAAACAAAAAAAAGAATAAAGCTTCTCAGAACCTCATGGAACTCTCTCCAAAAATGACCACATACTTGGAAACATAGCAAGTCTCGACAGATACAAGAAAACCAAAATAACTCCTTGCATTCTATCAGACACCACGAATTAAAGCTGGCTATCAACAAGAGACATAATAGAATGCTCACAAACTCATGGAAACTGAACAACTCTCTACTGAATGCAAAACAGGTCAAGACAAATAAAAACTTTAAGGATTTTCTAGAATTTAATAAAAATTAATACTCATCATACTCAAACTTATGGACCACAATGAAAGTGGTGGTAAGGGGAAAGTTCATAGCACTAAGTTCCTACATTAAAAAATTAAAATAAGTAAATTAAGTAAGAAAAAAACTTAGAGCAATCTCATATTACTAACTTAATGGCAGACCTGAAAGCTCTAGATCAAAAGGAAGTAAGTAAGAGGAATAGAAATAAATAAATAATTAAACTGAGGTATGAAATAATTAAAATAGAAACAAAGACAGCAGTAAAAAGCATCAGTGAAACAATGAGTTTGTTCTTTGAAAAGATCAACAAGATAACACACCCTTATCCAAGCTAAATAAAAGGTGAAGAGAGAATATTCAAATTAACAAAATCAGAAATGAAAAGGTGGACATAAGAATAGACACCAAAGAGATGTAGAAAATCATAAGGGCATATTGTAAAATCTTGTACTTTACTGAACTGGAAAATTTAAACAAAATGGATAATTTTTATGAAATGCATAATTTTTACCAAAGTTAAATCAGGATCGATTTAAATAGACCTATGCCTCCAGTGAAATAGAAGCAGTCATTAAGTCTTTCAATGAAAACAGGAACAGATGGTTTTAGTGCAGAATTCTACCAGATTTTCACAAAACAGTTACTGCCAATGCTTTTCAAATCATTTCACAAAATAGAAACAGAAGGAACATTTCCCAATTCATTATGTGAGGTCACAGTTACTCTGATAAAGACAAAGGTTTATAAACCTTTAAAGGTCTTTAAAGAGTTGTGTTGGAATTTTGATGGGAATGGCATTAACTTTGTACATTGCTATTTGTAGGATGGCCATTTGTACCATGTTAATCTACTAATCCATGAGTTTGGGAGATCTTTCCATCTTCTGATATCTTAGTCAGTTTCTTACTTCAAAGACTTGATGATGTTATCATGCAGGTATTATACAGGTAATTCACTTGCTTGGTTAGGGTTATCATTTATATTATTTGTGGCTATTGTGGAAAGTATTGTTTCCTTGTTTTATTTCTTAGTCTTTTGTCATTTGTATATAGAATGGTTGCTGTTATTTTCTTTCTTTTATTCTTTTTTCTTTTCATTTCTTCCTTCCTTTTTTTCTTCCTTCCTTCCTTCCTTTCTCCCTTTCTAGTTAGTTTTATATCCAGCTACTTCTCTGAAGGTGTTTATCAATTTTAGGAGTTCCTTGTTGGAAGTTTTAGAATCACTTATATTTAGTATCTATTATTTTTTAAATAATAATACATTGACTTGTTCCTTTAAAATCTGTATCTCCTTGATCCCCCCCCCCCCGCCAACTGTCATTACTCTAGCTAGAAGAACTAGAACTTCAAGTACTATATTGAATATATATGGAGAGAGTGGGCAATCTTGTGTTGTTCTTGATTTTAGTGAAATTGGGTTTCTCTCCATTTAATTTAATGTTGGGAATGGGCTTTCTATAAACTGCCATTATTATGTTTATGCATGTTGATTGTATCCCTAATCTCTCCAGGAATTTTATCATGAAGGAAAGTTGGATTTTTTCAAAGGGATTTTCTGCATTTGAGATAACCATGTGTTTATGTTTCTTTCAGTTTATTTTTATGGTGAATTATGTATATTGATTTTTGAATTTTGAACCATCCGTGAATCTCTGAGATAAAGACCACCTGATCAAAACTCAGGTGACAGCAGATGTTAGCAAGGATGTGGAGAAAGAGGAATACTCCTCCACTGCTGGTGGGAATGCAAGCTGATACAACCTCTCTGGAAATCAGTTTGATGGACCCTCAGAAGAATGAACATAATACTACCTGAGGATCCAGCTATATCACTCCTGGGCATATACCCAGAAGATGCTCCAACATGTAATAAAGACACATGTTCCACTATGTTCATAGCAGCCATATTTATAATAGCCAGAAACTGGAAACAACCCAGATGTTCCTCAACAGAGGAATGCATACAGAAAATGTGGTACATTTACACAATGGAATACTACTCAGCTATTAAAAACAATGACTTTGTGAAATTCACAGACAAATGGATGGAACTTGAAAATATCATCCTGAGCGAGTTAACACAGTCACAAAAGAATAAACATGGTATGTACTCACTGTTAAGAGGTTATTAGCCCAAAAGTTCGAAATACCCAAGAGTCACATCACAGCATCAGTAGGGCTGAGTGTGAGGTTTCAGATAGAGGACTTAAAGAAGGGACTGAAGGATCTGAGGGAATTTGCAGCCTCAAGGAGGGAGCAATAGTGGCAACTGGCCTGACCCCTCGATACTCCTGGAGTCTGGATCACCAACCAAGGAATACACATGGAGGGACCCATGGTGCTGGCCACATATGCGGCAGAGGAGGGTCTTGTTAGACATCAGGGGGAGCAGAGGCCCTTAGGCCTGAGGGTGTTAGATCCCCCAGTATAGGAGAATACCAAGGAGGGATGATGAGAGTGGGTAGGTGGGTGGTTGGGGGAATACCCCCATAGTGGCAAGGGAATGGGGAGGGGAATGGGGAGGTTCCAAAGGGGAGATCTGGAAAGGGGGAAACATTTGAAATGTAAAGAAAGTATGAAAAAAAATGAAAAAAAAATCTTAAAAAAAATTAGAAAGCCAGGAAAAAAAAAAAAAAGACTACCTGATCATGGTGGATGATCTTTTTGATACGTTCTTCAATTCAGTTTGGAATTATTTTATTGAGTATTTTTGCTTCAATGATCATGGGGGATATTGATCTGTTATTTTCTTTTTTTTTGTTGAGTCTTTGTGTGATTTGGGTGTCAGGGTGACTGACATAAAATGAAGTGGGAAATGTTTCTTCTGTTTCTATTTTGTGGAACAATTTGAGGAGTGCTGATTTTAACTCTTCTTTGAAAATCATATAGAACTATGTGACGCTAGGCTATTTTTGTTTGGCAGACTTTTTTTTTTAAATTGGATATTTTCTTTATTTACATTTGAAATGTGTACTGGCTGGTTTGTGTCAACTTGACACAAGCAGGAGTTATCACAGAGAACGGAGCTTCAGTTGAGAAAATGCCTTCATGAGATCCAGCTGTAAGGCATTTTCTCAATTAGTGGAGTGCCCCTTGTGGGTGGTACCATCTGTGGGCTGGTAGTCTTGGGTTCTATAAGAAAGCAATTTGGGTAAGCCAGGAGAAGCAAGCCAGTAAGAAACATCCCTCCATGGCCTCTGCATCTGCTCCTGCTTTCTGACCTGCTTGAGTTCCTGTCCTGACTTCCTCTGGTGATGAATAGCAGTGTGGAAGTGTAAGCTGAATGAACCCTTTCCTCCCCAACTTGATTTTTGGTTATGATGTTTTATGCAGGAATAGAAATGCTGACTAAGACAAATTTGTACCTGCATAGTGGGGTATTCCTGTGACAACCTGACCATGTTTTGGGGAGGACTGTGGAAGGACTTTGGAACTTTGAGCAAGAAGAGTCATCGGGATGTTAAGAGCTCTGTGGAGAGTTCTGTAGGAGCTTGAAAGATAATGTTGAGAACAGTGCAGAAGATGGAGGCCTGGCTTGTGAAATTTCAGAGGGAAAATTAACAACTCTTATCAGAGCCATTGCTATTTTGATTGTGAAGACTCTGTGGTTTTGGTTAGCTGGGGCTGAAGAATCAGCCGTGATTAACAATATACCTGAACTACTAAAGCAAAAACTTTGCATTACTGGGACTATTGATGCTGGTTAGATGGAACTAAGAAATTAGTTGTGATTAAGAAGAGAGCAGCATCATCGATATGAAATCATCTGGGAGTTTTTGATTTTAGCAATTCTGACTGGTGTGAGGTGGAATCTCACGGTTGTTTTGATTTGCATTTCCCTGATGACTAAGGATGGTGAGTATTTCTTTAGGTGCTTCTCAGCTATTCTTGTTTCCTCAGTTGAGAATCCTCTGTTTAGCTCTGTTCCTCATTTTAAAATAAGGTTATTTGGTTCTCTGGTGTCTAAGTTCTTGAGTTCTCTGTACACATTGGATATTAGCCCTCAATTGGATGTGAGATTGGTAAAGATCTTTTCCCAGTCTGTTGGTTGCCATTTTGTTCTATTGACAGTGTTCTTTGCCTAAAAGAAGCTTTGCGATTTTATGAAATCCCATTTGTAAATTCTTGATCTTAGAGCGCAAGCCATTGGTGTTCTGTTCAGGAACTTTTCCCCTGTGACCATGTGTTTGAGACTTTCTTCCACTTTCTCTTCTATTAGATTCAGGATATCTGGTTTTATGTGGAGGTCCTTGATCCACTTGGACTTGAGCTTTGTACAGGGAGATAGGAATGGATCAATTTGCATTCTTCTACATGTTGAATGACAGTTGAACCAGCACAATTGGTTGAAAATGCTGTCTTTTCCCCACTGGATGGTTTTAGCTCCTTTGTTAAGGATCAAGTGACTATAAGTGTGTGGGTTCATTTCTGGGTCTTCAATTCTATTCCATTGATCTACCTGTCTGTCACTGTACCAATACCATACAATTTTTTATCACTGTTTCTCTGTAGTACCACTTAATTTCAGGAATGGTTATTCCCCCAGAAGTTCTTTTATTGTTCAGAATAGTTTTCGCTATCCTGGGTTTTTTGTTATTCCAAATGAATTTGAGAATTGCTTTTTCTAACTCTATGAAGAATTGAGTGGAATTTTTATGGGGATTGCATTAAATCTGTAGATTGCTTTTGTCAAGATTCCCATTTTTACTATATTAATACTGTTTTGCAGACTTTTCATGACTGCTTCTATTCCACTTGAGGATATAGGTCTATATAAATTGTTTATCTGATTTTGATTTAATTTTAAGAATTATTAATTTTCTTAGATTTTCCAATCTTCACAGAACTTGAAAGGACAATTTTCAACTTCATATGGGAAAACAAAAACCCATGAATAGCCAAAACAATCTTGAAAAATAAATGTGCGTCTAGAGGTTTCACCAGTCCTAATTTCAAGTTGTATTATAAAGGTATAGTAAGAAAAAAACCCATGGTTTTGCTATAAAATCACACACATTGATCAATGGGACTAAAGATTCAGACATAAATCTGAACATGTATGGACACCTGATTTCTTATAAAGCCTGAACTATACATTGGGGGGAAAAAGGATAATCTCTTCAACAAATGGTGTTGGTCAAATTGGATGTTTTCATGTATAAGAATGCAAATAGATCTCTGTGCAAAACTCTAGACCAAATTGACCAAAGACCTTAGCATAAAATCAGATATACTAAACCTGATGTAAGAGAAAATGGGTGGATAGCTTTTAATAAATTGGCAAAGATAGGACTTTCTGAACAGAACACTGATATTTGAGACATTAAGATCAACAAAATCGGGCTGGAGAGATGGTTCAGCGGTTAAGAGCACCGACTGCTCTTCCGAAGGTCGTGAGTTCAAATACCAGCAACCACATGGTGGCTCATAACCATTCCTAATGAGATCTGATGCCCTCTAAGAGGGGCTGGAATGAACAGAAAAAGTGTCTGAAGACAGCTACAGTGTACTTACATATAATAAACAAATTTTTTTAAAAAAAAAGATCAACAAAATCATTGGAACCTTATGAAATTGAAAAGCTTCTGCAAGGCAAAGGATGCCATCAATTGGACAAAGTGGCAACCTATAGAATGGAAAAAAAATTTTTTATCTACTCCACATCTGATAAAAGCCTAATATCCAAAATATATAGCAAACTCAAGAAAGTAGATTTTAAAAAAACCAATAATCCAATTAAAAATGGGATACAGATATAAACAGAGAAATATGCATATAGGATACTCAAATGGCTGAGAAACACAAAAATGTTCAACATTTTTAGCCATCAGGGTAATGCAAATCAAAACTTTTTTGAGATTCTATCTTACATCTGTCAGAATAGTTAAGATCAATAGCACAAATGACAGGTCATGGTGGCAAGCATGTGAAGCAAGGGGAACACTCAATCATTGCTGGTGGGACTGCAAACTTGTACAGCCACTATGGAAATCAATATGGCAATCAATTATCCTCAGATAATTGGGAATTAATCTGTCTCAAGATACAAGCATACCACACTGGGCATATATTCATCCTACCACAAGGACACTTGCTTAACCATGTTCATGTAGCCATAAACTGGAAACAACCTGGATGTCCCTAAACCAAGGACTGGATAAAGAAAATGTGATACTTTTACAAACAGAATATTACTCAGTTGTTAAAAGCATGATATTATGAAATTTGCAGGCAAATGGATGGAAAATATCATCCTGACTGGGATAACCCAGACCCCAAAAGACAAATATATATTTACTTATAAGTGAATATTAGCTATTAAGTAAATGATAAGCACACTACAATTTATAGACCCAGAGAGGATAGGTGTCTTAGTTAGAATATCACTGCTGTTAAGAGACACCATGATCAAGGCAACTCTTATAAGGACAACATTTAATTGGGGTTTATAGGTTCAGAAGTTCAGTCTATTATCATCAAGGTGGGAACACGGCAGCATCCAGGCAGGCATAGAGGAGGAAAAGCTGAGAGTTCTACATCTTCATCTGAAGGCTTCTAGCAGAATACTGGCCTCTAGACAGCTAGGATGAGGGTCTTATAGCCCACACCCACAGTGACACACCTAGTCCAACAGGGCCACATCTCCTAATAGTACCACTCCCTGGGCAAAGCATATACAAACCATTACAGTAGGTAAAAGGATGTGTCTGGCGGGATCTCCCTGGAAGGGCAAATAGAATAGAACTTATGGGTGTGAACAGGAGGAATCAGGTGGGACAGAGGGAAATAGTGTGGTGAGAGTCAGCATTTGTGGGATGATGTGGAAACCTATTGCAGTGGAAACTTCCTGGGATTTATGAAGGTGATCCAAATGAGGACCCTCAGGAATCGGGGATATGGAATCTCAACGGGCCATTTCTTATAGTCAGGCAAGGCTTTCAGTGGAGGGACTGGGTTACACTCAATTGAGTTGTTGGCTTAGGAGATCCCATACAATCTCTAAACCATCCAGGGGCATGCTAAGACAAAAGGTTGCTCTCCACAAACTAAGGCAGTGCCGCATTGTTGAAAATATCCATATAACTCATTGAACACGCAGAAGTAAAGTTGGTGCCTACCTGGAGTCTTAACACCTTCTAGTTTACTTGGTGCTAGAAGGTACTCTGCAGGCTACCAAAAGGGAAATGTGGACACCATCCCAACAAACCATAAAACCTTTGACCTACAATCTGTCCTGCTTTCAAAATATGCTAGGCAATGGTGACACAGAAATTGTGGAAATAGCCAATAACAATTTCACTCCATGTGAAAGAACCCATTACTGACATTGCTTGGGTAACTATAAACCAGAGACTACTTGGCACTGAGACCTAGGGTAAAACCAAATGTCACTGATCTAAAAAGAATAAAATGATTCCTAATGACATTCTGCTATACTCATAGATCAGTGCTTGATCATCAGAGAAACTTTTTCCAGCAGCAGATGGGAACAGATGCAGAGACCCACAGCAAGACATTATTTGGAGGGCAAGTCTAAATTGGAGCTCTTTATCAAATCTCTCCCCTCAGTGTTCAGGGAATCCTGACGAAGAGGAGGCAGAGTCAGAAGGGATAGAGAGTACTATAAGAATGCTCCCCTCTGAATCAACTAAGCAAGGCTCATATGAGCTCACAGAGACTGAAGCAGCAAGCACAGGGTCTACTTGGGTCTATACCAGGTACACACACACACACACACACACACACACACACACACACACACACTATAGCTAGTGACTTAGTGCTTTTATGGAACTCCTGGCTGTGGTCTCTGATTCTTTTGCCAGCTCTTGAGAGTCTTTTCCTCCTATTAGGTTTTCAAGTCCAACTTCAATATGAAAGTTTTTGCTTCATCTTATTAGATTTTATTTTGTCATATTTGGTGTTACCTTTTAGAAGCCTGTTGTTTTCTATGAGAGACAGAAATGGAGTGGGTATGAGGAGAGGAGAGGAAAATAGGAGCAGAGGCATGGGAAACGATAATCAGGATAGATTGTATGAGAAGAGAACCTATTTTTAATTAAAAAAGTAAGGTGGAGAGTGATAGAGGAAGACACCTAAGTTTGACCTTTTACATCTACATGCATGTGCACATATGACAGTTGTTATAGTAACTTTAAAAGCTTGGTCTGAAGTTAGAGTTTGTGCTTTATTTATACTTTTTAAATTTTGGAGGCAGATCTTAGAATCTGAACGTTGTCAGCCAGGGACTTATAAACAGTAAAGCCAGAGAATGATACTTATGTGTAGATTTTTTCCTACCAGCCAGGCAGGAGGGACATTACAGAAGACAATGGAAGGCTTCAAGAGATCATCTATGTACGCAGGAAGATTTATTAAGTTATGAGACTGGTTGGCAGGGTGCAGAAGAATGGAGGGAACCATGAGATGTGAGTTATCATCTAAGATTCCTTGAATCAGGACTAAGGCAGCTGTGCTGCTCATGGAAGGACAGATCGGTTTCCAGTTAGAGGGTATGGGGGAAAAGGTATAGACTGTACTTTAAGGACAGAAGAGCTCCAAAAGATCTGTCTACAGATTATCTGTTGGAACTGGGCACCAGGTCAGGAGCAGAGTGCTTGCTCATCATATGTAAGGTCTTGGGTTCAAGTCTAGAATTATAAAAATACACTAAAACATGAACTATCCATCAGACAAATGTGCCCTTTACAGGTAAGAAATATGGATGGAAATAACTAAGTTATTGAATTCAACATCAATAAAAGGAAAAAAATTATTGGTAATCCCTTTATGATGTTATTGAGAAACTCATTGTGACTTAATGGTTGCCTGTGTCAAAAATGTCTAACTTGAATATTTTAAGCACTATTAAACATGTCATTTATGATGATAGTGTGTGTGTGCGTGTGTGTGTGTATGCCTATCTTGGCATGTCTGTGGAAGTCAGAGGCCAATGTTGTGGAGTCAATACTCTCCTTCTACCATTGTGTGGGTTCCAGGAATTGCATTTAGGTTGCTGTGATACACGACAAGCTCCTCTACTTGCCATCTCATTGGTCTCCTGATTTCCCTTTTACCTTCCCCCCTCATTTGTCCTTTCCCATCCATGATGATGCTAATTCCTCCCTAAAGGCCACTTAGGTTATTTCACTTATTTAACTGAAATACATTGTGCTGATATAAATGGGATTCCTTAAGTTCTTTATAACTTAAAGAACTGGCTGGGCCTTGTGTATTCTAAAATTTAAAAAGTCTAATATAAATAAATATGTTTATAAAGTAAATAAGTATACTGAAATACAATTATTAAATATCAAGTATATTGTGATACAACAAACATGGTTTTAATGATACATTAAAAGGATACTGTATTTGGTAGGTTTTTACTGTCATAGCTGAAAGTACTGTGCATAAATTAGCAGAAATGTTCGGAGCACTTGCCATACTCTGAATGTGACATGGAAATTGCTGCTTTTCTATTTCTATAGTCCTTATGTGCTGCAAGTAATACTGGGGCTTATTCAGTATGTTTACAACTGAAGGGTGAGTTAAATTCACTTAGATGTTACAAAAATCAAAGTATAGTGTTTTTTTTAATGTAATAGGTGTACTTGCTATAGGTTTGGAGCTTTTGGTGGAAGAACTCTATATCCAGTAGACAAATAGCATAGGGTGTCTGTATTTGCAAGCTCCCATGATCACAGCTTGTCTTTAAGGAGAAATGAAATGTTTTTCTTTGTTGGCAGAAGAAAGCACAAGAATTACAACAAAGTGTTCAGGGAGGATGTGATTCCACATCGGACATTTTATGAAAGAGCACAGTAGGACCTCAACATTATGATGATGTTGGGTAGCAAAACTGGTTTAAATGAATAAAAATATAAGAAACCTCAAATCTTGAAAAAAGATGGTTGAATTGTGATATGGTTTTGATGACAAATGTTACCCTCTTAGTTTACATGTTGAACACTTCGTCCCTATATGCTGGTGATGCTGAAAGGTGGTGTCACCTTCCAGGGGTGAGTAGTAAGTTGTGGGATCTTTGTCCTTTCTCTCTTTCTTTGTTTCCTAATGGTTGTGAGAAGCCTCACTCCCTGAGTTCCTATCACGATGTTAATCTTCACTACAGACCCAAAGTGATGAAGGCAGCAGCAGCTGCAAGCTAAATCCCTGAAACTGAGCCAAACCAAACTTTCCTAGCTTTTAAGTTGTTTCTTTACCTTGTGCTACAATATCATGAAAAAGCAATGCGATAGCTACTCTTGGTTGTCATTTGACTACATCTGGAATTAACTAAAACAAAATTGGCTGAGTATGCATGTGTTGATTTCTTTCCTTAATTAAATCATTTGAGGTGGGAAGATATATCTTTAATCCAGATCTTTAGAGATGGAACTGTCTATGGAGCTTTAATCTTCAGTCCTTCTGGTGGCAACCTATTTCCATGTGTTAGCTCTTTCACTGAGAAGTTCATTCTTTAAAGACATCAGTGTCTACTCTTTGGAATACTGGTGTACACTGACAGTCAGATGAGACATCTAGACTTGTAACTGAATAGCTCATGGATTCTTGGACCTTCTATTGGTAGATGGCCATTGTTGGACTAGCTAAACCACATCCTGTAAGCCATTATAATAAATCACCTTTATATGCACACACATACTTAAACATATATAATATATAATAAACATACACACATATGTATGAACACACATGCATGCACATGTATTAATGTGCGCGCACGCGCGCGAGCGCGCACACACACACACACACACACACACACAGGAAGAGAGAGAGAGGAAGAGAAAGAAAAAGAGACATTCATTTTGTAAGTTCTGTTCCTCTAGAGAATTTTGACTGATACATCAATTTAAGGGAGAGGAGATTTATTCAGCTCACAGTTTCAGCTTGTAGTCATCATTGCAGGGAAGTCAGGGCAGCAGGTACTTGAAGCAACTGATCATATTACATCCAGAGTCAAGAGAAGAGAGCAACCAATTAAAGAATTCATGTTTACATTCAGCTTGCTTTCTTCACTCTCACAAAGTGTAGAATCCTCTACCCAGGAAGTGCTGACACTCACAGAGGACTGGTCTTTTCCCTGTAATTAACATAAACATGAAAATCTTTCATAGTCATACTCACAGACCAATCTAATTTAGGGAAATACCTCATTGAGACTCTTTTCTCCAGATGATTATGTGGATAGATTTATGTCAAGCAGATGAATAAAACTAACCACTACAGATAGATTTCTCCAGCAACCAAGAGTAGACTAACAGATTTATTTAAAGGATAGAAAATAAGAGACCAAACTGAATTCTCAAAAATATAAAATCAGTTTTTCATATAGTGTGTTTTGGAGAACTCGGCAGATGTCAACACCTTTTCTTCTATACATATCTTTAAAAACATTGTAATCTCTGGGAGGTGTTAGATATTGAGTCTAATCTTTCTCTCCTCCTCTTCTTCCTTCTCTTCCTCCTTCTCCTTGTTCTTTTTGTTCTTCTTCTTCATCATCATTATCTTTGTCTTCTTTTCTTTTTCTCCCTCTCTTCATCTTCCTCTTCTTCCTCCTCCTTCAACAGTGTCTCACTATGTAATTTCAGTTGGGTTTCAAATTGCAGTCCTCCTATCTTAGCCTGTGGAATGCTTGGTGACAGGCATGTACCACCATATCATTCTGATAGATTCCAATCTTGTTGAGGCAGATGAGTTTTGTTTACTGTAAAATAGTTTGTTATAATAATGGTGGGAAGTGCAAAGATACCTTCTTGTAAAGATAATCTTATTTTATTACCATTACATAGGAAAGAGCATCACTTTCTAGGGCTTTATGCAAATATACTATCACTATATCACTAGCCCAATGGGTCCAAAATCCTGATAGTGCTCCTCAGGACACAACACATTTTATAACAGAAAACAGTACAATAATGTGAAGATTTCACAAACATTTTGTGAGATACTCTGTAAAACACACTTGTAGTTTCTGTTTTTGTTTATTTTATGTTTTATTTGATGCCAGGTGCTTCACTGAGTCAAAGTTCAACTTGGATCCTAAAGGCTCTTATTAGGATAAAAGACATTTAGGAGGCAATTTTCCAGTAAATTATTTTCCTAGAAGTGATTTAGAGCAGTGATTTCAAAGGCAAAGTTTGGAAAGTTAGTATAGGTTGACAATTGACTATGTACATACATAAATGGACTAAATATATGTATACACATACATACATGCATGTACATAAGTCCTTTTTAAGTTGCATCTCATCCATGAATGGGAAGCCATTGTTTTAAAGTATGATAATATAGCTTCTCTAGCTATTTGGAAGAAAAATGGCAAAATTGGACTGACTTCTCTTCATATCAGCACTGGGCTAATATTTGGACTTTACTCCTTCTGATGTCTCTTGTCTATGTAATACTATTTTTTTCATTCCACTTAAGAAGTCTCACCTATCTCTTATGACCTACTGTCATTGTTGAGTTGGTGATTATGACTGTTTCTACATACTGTTTATATAGTGAAGACAGAACAGACCTGGGTGGCCTTGTCAGCAGAAAAAGAAAAAAAAAATCACGAAGCATTTTTAACTTCACATGAGTCTGTGTTTGGTTTATAGCAAGAGCACCATAAAAGAAGTCTAGGAAGGGTTGCCTACACTGCAGCTCTTAAAGATCTTGCTTAATGTGTTGTGGCATATCCACCAGAGAAGACTGCTCAGACATGGGTTTAAGCTAATAGAAAGTCTTTATTATCAGCCCAATGACTATTCTGGGTGTTCAGATGTAGCACCAAGACTTTCTTAGGGTTATCTTTTCAGCACAAAACCCACATCTTAGATTGATATATTTTAATTAACAAGAACAGTTAGCCAGAAGCAGAA
This sequence comes from Rhynchomys soricoides, assembly GCA_019843965.1. Classification (NCBI taxonomy): domain Eukaryota; kingdom Metazoa; phylum Chordata; class Mammalia; order Rodentia; family Muridae; genus Rhynchomys; species Rhynchomys soricoides. Next base: position 6,490,144 of record JADRCH010000108.1, on the reverse strand, counting down.
TTATAAAACCTAAAAAAACAAGGTTACTGCATTTAGAGACTTTTCATGAACTAGGTACTTTGATGAATAAGTCTTTGTTTTCATTTTGGCAGGTGGTACTGTCTTCATGCTGAATTTTATGACCTGAATGATACTTCCATAACGGAGTTAGTTATGCAAAAGTATGAGGATATTCTGAGGGTCTGGGGTCCTATTACATAATCCTTACAAAAATACTGGCAAATCAAATGCAGCAGTGAATCAGAAAGATCATTCACCAAGTCTTCTGAGATGGCTCAGTGAGTAAGAGTGTTTGCTGGTCTTGTAGAAGACAATAGTTCTGTTCCAAGAATTCACATTCATCAGGCATCACACACACACAAACACACACACACACACACAGACACACACACACACACACACAGATACAGACATATAAGCAAAAATAAAACAAATCTTTAAGAAAGATTATTCACTGTAATCAAGTGGGATTCATTCCAGAGATGCAAGGGTAGTTTAATAAAGACAAAAATTAAGGAACACCACAGTGGTAGAATACCACAACCACATGGTCATTTCAATAGCATATTTGAGAAAATTTGGCATCCTTTTGTGATAAAAACTCTTAGAAAATTAGGTCATGAATGAAAGTGTATAGCCACCATCATAATTTAATCTTTTAAGAAAAAGATTTTGGCCTTTCCTTTAAGATAAAAAAAAAAATCATCCACTAAAACCAAAATATACCTCCATTCAGCACAGAATTTCTTATCTTGAACAACCAGAGTAAAGCAAAAGGAAACTCAACAAAATTGAAAAGTAGAAAATCAAAATTATACTTCTTAGCAGATGACATGATCGTGCATACAGAAAAATTTAGAAATGTTACCAAAATACTGATAGAACTAATCATCAGTGAATTCAGAACATTTTCAAGATACAAAATCAACATACAAAGACATACTAATTGGAAGAATAAAGCAATGAATAAAGATGTAGTGGGTGTTTACAATATCTACTTAAATATTAATGAGTATTATTTTTGGTGAGAGAAAGGAGAAAAGTGATGTATGTAATTCAGCTACAATGGCTAACCTGCTGTACAGAGAGGTGCCTGATTCAGAGAAGGAAAACCTCTCTTCTACAGCTTCCAACTTTCCAATGTTTGTGCATCCCTTAGTTCCCATTCACTCACTCTCTCTCTAGAAGAGAATGCTAAGTTAACTGAGTAGTCTCCACATCATTTAAACCAAGCAGTGCATTCTTTGTACATAGAGGATAGAAGCTTCCCTGGGAGGTAGCTATACAAGTGTGTCTATGTAAATACATCACTAGGTCGTATACTTACGGACTGATAATTTTATCTTTGGAAAGTTTCAATTGTAAGGATAGAGCATAGCATGTGACTAGTGTTATTGTTAACATTTGGGGATACCTTAAGCTTTAGGGTCAAAATTCCCCAAAGCGTTTGATAGTTTACACCCTAAAATTTCTTACAAATATAACTCATCTGAAATGGTAATTCATAGAAAATAATGATTGCATTAATAGTTTATTTTCTGTTTCTGTGAAAAAACAAACAAACAAACAAACCCGATGAAAAGCAACCTAGAGGAGAAATGGGTTTATTTATTTATTTATTTATTTTTGGTTTTTCGAGACAGGGTTTCTCTGTGTAGCCCTGGCTGTCCTGGAACTCACTCTGTAGACCAGGCTGGCCTCGAACTCAGAAATACGCTTGCCTCTGAAATGGGTTTATTTTAGCTTGTAGTTCCAGGTCACAGTCCATCATTGAGAGGAGCCCAGTAGAACTCAACAAGAAACTGGAAGGAGAAACTATGCAGGGATGCTACTTGCTGGCTTGCTAGCAGATTCATGTTTAGCTAGCTTTCTTTCTAGTTCCAAGTCGCCTGATTAGGGAGTGGTGTTCACAGTGGGCTGGATGCTTGTAAATCGATTAACAGTCAAGACTAACTTCACAGACAAGCCCACAGGTCAGTTAGAGGTAGACAATTTCTTATTTAAGGTTTTCCTCATAGATAACTCTAGGCTGTATTAAATTGATTATTAAAGCTAATCAGGACAGTGATCATTTGATTATAATGTCAATAGGATGAACATGATGATACCCTACTTTCCTTCTGGGGATTAAAACCAAGGCCTCAGACCTACTAGGTACATGCTGTATCACTGAGATATGCTGTCAGGCTGAGATTTACTTTGGAAATGGAAATGGGAGTGAGTATCAGACAGCGTGATTTGGAGTAAGCACTCATTGAACATGAGGAAATAAAGAGAAGAAACTGAGATCTTTGAAAGTCTGGAATGTATGTATAGGATTTGTCCTAGGTGAGAAAGTGTATAAGCATTATAGAAATGACTCCTTACTGGCAGTTCTGACACAGATGTTTCTTTGAAAAGTCTTTTCTGATGGCCTCAGTGATGACCTCTTTGAAATGATTTATCTAGACTTTAATCAGCATCTTTAGAGCAGTCATAACTGTTGAAGGTCCCAATGCTTGACCTCCTGCTTTTCATCTACATGTGTGATGTGGTTACAACGGTTTCCACTTACTCAAATGGGCATCTCAGAGAAATGTTCCCAGGCCTGTGCACACCAGAGCTTCTTTTGATCTTGAATTGGTTGCTTGGTAAGGTGATGTCTGTGTTCTGATGCAAATACGGCAGGCATAAGGTTGCAGATGTATGTTCTGAGGATGGTTTCAGATGCCCTATTTGCCTGCTTATAAAGATAAAAAAGTAGCTCATGTGGCCAGAGAGATGGTGTATTGGACAAGAACACTTACTTCTTTTGTGGAAGATTTGAGTTTGATCTCCAGCACTATGTCAGCCAGTTTACAGCCATCTGTAATTACAGATCTAGAGGATGTGATTCAGTTTTCCTCTGACATCTGCATGTACATGCACATGCACACGCATGCACATGTGTGCACACATACTTAAAATATAATAAAAAAGTCTGCTGGGCAGTGGTGGCGCACGCCTTTAATCCCAGAACTTGGGAGGCAGAGGCAGGCGGGTTTCTGAGTTTGAGGCCAGCCTGGTCTACAGAGTGAGTTCCAGGACAGCCAGGGCTACACAGAGAGACCCTGTCTCAAAAACCAAACAAACAAAAATCTAAAAATGCAGCAGCTTCACTTATGCATGCATATACTAGAATTCTCTTCTGTTAATAATCATGGGAGTTAAATGACATTGCTTTCTTCTTCTGCAATGGCTCTCTGCCTCTCACTTTCTTTATAGAGTCATTAATGTTTACAAAGACTTTTTCATTGTTTTCAAGTTATATAGTTAATAATGTATTTGAACAGATAATACCCAAAGGAGGCTTTAAAAACCACACTGTAAAAGTCAGTAAACCACTAATCTCTATCTTGCTTCTAACCTCTGCATGTCTCTTTGCAAACATGATGTCCAGCTTTGTAATGCAGTCTTTCATATGCTCTAACCCCTTAAGTTATTTTTAAATAATTTGAAATTTAAAAATGTCACAAAAATAGTTTGGAGGCTGGTGCATGCCTAAAATCTCAGCAGTTTGGAAGCTGAAATATGATTGTCACAAGCTCAACAACAGCCAGAGCTATAGATCAAGACCCTGTCTCAATAACCAAAACCCAAACCAAGACAAACAAAAAACAAACACTTTTAAAAATTAAAAATTCAAACAAAAATGGGAACAGAAACAAAATAACACAAAAGAATAGATAGCAAAATGGCAGATCATGAGACTCCAGCTCTCAGTTCCATACTATAAACAACAAACAAACAAGCAACACAAAACAAGACCAAGACACAGCTATTGCACTTATGAACTCACTAACCCTGTTGTTATCTACACACGATCACTATCAGATGGGTTCCTTCAACAATCCATCATGGATAGGGGGAGGCCCATGAGGATCTGCCTTTCTCTCTTTGTTGGTTGCAGATGTGTAACTTTCTTCAGTGGTGTACCCACTGAGAAACCATTCATATTTCAGTAAGTAATCTCTTACCCACCCTTGGGTAAGAAACTAAATTTAGTAGATCACACACACAAAGATCTGAAAGTAGGACAAGAACATGACCAGAAGAATAGTTTCAGTGGGAGATACAGACAGATCAAAGCACAAAGGGGAGAGAAAAATGACTGATCATTATATCAATGTATGAAACTGTCAATCAAAGACCCAAAACAATGATCAAATCAACTGTTGTAGATGAAAAGAGTTCTAGGAGATCCCAGAAGTGCATCATGGGGCTACATTGAATGAGAGGTGTGCCAACAATGAGGAGAGCAGAGATTGTGAATTAGGAATTATTCTGTTTATATTGACCTAAGCTCTTGCTATAGAGCAACTCTGGCATGTGTAAACTCCAACAGCTGGAGTTATCTGATGCTGGAGCTCCAATGTTCTCTAGATCAAGAGCTCTAGATCAGGAGCTCTACCTTACCACCACTGGAGCTGGAACTTCCACTCTACATCCAGCCCTGATGAGACTGACTATGTGTGTCTACATCTAGGACCTGGCATCTAACATCAGTGGTTTTTAGTACTTATTGGTGCTACATCTTCTAGTGCAAACATAAAACAGAGAGTGAGAAGGAAGTGAATTGAGACTGTATACACCCAAAGCCCACCTGAAGTTATTTATGTATTACCTCCAAGAAGGCTACGCCTTCTCATAATCTCTCCAAATAGCACCACCAACTGGAGGCCAAGTGTTTAAATATCTAAGCCTTTGGATGGTATTTCTCATTCAAACCACTATACTGTCTCTCTTTTGTTGTTGTTGTTGTTGTTGTTCTGATTGGTATTATGAGTGTCTTAGTCTCTGTGAAAAGACACCACAACCAAGGTAATTCTTGTAAGAGAAAACATTCAAAACATTTGAAATGTAAATAAAGTATAAAAAAATTAAAAAAATTAAAAAAGAGAGAAAACATTCAACTGGGGGCTTGATTACAGTTTTATAGCGTTAGTTCATGATCATCATAGTGATAAGCAGGCAGACATGGCTATAGAGTAATTGCTGAAAGCTTTATATCTAGATTTGCAGGCAGCAGGCAGAGAAAGATGTTTGGCATCATGGGCTTTGAAACCTCAAAGTCCATTCCTAGTGACACATTTCCACCAACAAGGCCACACACACCTTCCAATACTTCTAATCCTTTCAAACAGTTCCACTAAATGGTGACTAAGCATGCAAATATTGTAGTCTATGGAGACTATTCTCATGCAAACTACCACAAGGAAATAGTCAGTTTACATGTAGAGTATCAAGAATAATTTCTTGTCAATTCAATTTTTTAAAATTAAATTTTACTTAACTATTCTTAGAGAACAACCAATTTTTCAATATTAGTTGACTCTCAAAACTTTCTAAATATTCCACTGTATAGGAGACCTGGGAACCTTCTCTGTTCTCTACAGGTCTTACTATTATTCCTACTGGAAAACCAGATAGGGTTTGTGCAGTAGTCACCTAGTAAATTTAGGTTCCAGAAGGTTTGAACATTATTCTGTAAAAGTGCTTCTGAGCAAAATTCAGCAGAACACACTACTTCTGGGTAAAAATCTGCAGCTACAGCCTTAAAAGTCACTGAGACCTGAAGTCAACAGATCAGCATATAGAGATTCTTGTCTCTTGGGTCAGGACCCAAAGGACAGAGATATTTTTCCCTTCTCAGAGGCTTGAGAGACCCAGTGTGAGGAGATGTACCTGGCATCATTCAACATGGAGACACCACACTGTATACTTTCTCTTTTAAATTCTATTTATTTGTATATGTGTTTTACTGCTTGTTTATATATGTGACACCTGTATGCAGATGTCCAAGGAGCTCAGCAGAGAGTATCAGATCCCCTGGAACTTGAATTATAGAAGGTTTTGAGCTGTTTGATGTGGTTGTTAGGAATCAAACTCAGGTCTCAATGGCTCAGTCATTTTCAGCTTCATCAAATAATAATTTTTAGGTTCTTTACAATAATAATTCAAGTCAGTCAAACTATTGTGTTATCTTTTTATTGTTTTCTCTAAGATGCTCTTTCTAGTGATGATGGCGAAATTATATTTAAAAATAAAGAACCACTGCGCTGATGTGCAAGCCACAGCAGTCAGAAGAGGTACGTGACCTGCCTGCCAGCTGAACCGACCCAATCCCTAGTTTGGTTTCCAAAGACTTGTTTCACACCCCCATCCCTCCTAACTGCCATCCCTTCCTGCAGTTGCACTCCAGGCCCCAGCTGGGACAGACTATTGCTGTCCAACAGCAGGCCACACCAGTCAGAGAAACTGATGCAGACCACAACAGTTTGAAGTACAGGTACAGGACAAGAAAGCCAGAAAACCAGGTAGGTGAACGCAGGCTGAGACTGACTGCTGGACCTGATGCAACACTGGCCACCATACTACAGATAAGTGGCCCACCAGTAGAGCACTTCTACTCACTTGGTACCCCCAGTCCCCATTACCCTTCTCATTGTTATTCCACTTTCTCCAACTCAGGCAGAGACCATCTGCTGCATCAAAGGCCTAGCTAGCTACCAGGAGTTCAGCCCCCAACTTGGAAGAAGCTACATACTGGATTAGAGGTCATGCTAGCTGCCAGAAATCCAGGCCATAGGACCAGAAGACCAAAACGGAAACAAAAATAATGAAACAAAACACCCATCTAACAAAGACAAACTCAGAAATAAGCACCTAGACTTATAATTATCCCAAACCCAGATGCCTAAATGTCAGTTAAAAACACAATCAACAATAGCTGCCAAAACCCAGCTATCTACAACAGCAAGACCTGTATATTTCAACAGTGTTGAAACATAAGAAAATGACCTTAAAACCAAATTTTTTAAAACATGTATTTAATGTATGAGTGTTCTGCATATACATCTGCAGGCCACAAGAGGGAATCAGATCCTATTATAAATGGTTGTGATTCACCATGTAGCTGCTGGAATTGAACTCAGGACCTCAGCCATTGCTCTTAATGCTGAGCCATCTCACCAGCCCCTTAAAACCAAATGTTATGAAGATGATAGGGGTCCTTAAAGATGAAGTGAAAAAGTCCTTTAAAGAAGTCAAAGAAAAGTCAAACAAAAAGCTGGAGAAAACCAATAAATCCCTTAAAGAGTATCAACAAAGCTAAGAAAAAGCAAAGAGCTGAAGGAAAGTGTTCAAGACCTGAAAATGAAAATAGAAGCAGTAAAGAAAACATAAACTGAGGGAATTTTGGAAATGGAAAATAGAGATGAGTGAACAGGAACTACAGACACAAGCATCATCAACCAAATACAAGAGAAGGAAGAGACAATCTGAGGTGTTGTAAATGCAATAGATTACTCACTCCAAGAGCATATATCTAAAAAACTCCTAACACAAAACATCCAAGAAATCATGGATTCTATGAATAGACCAAACCCGAAAATAATAGGAATAGAAGAAGAACAATCCCACCTCAAAACCCTGAAAAGATATTTAACAAAATTATAGAATAAAATTTTCCTAGCCTAAAGAAGGACATGCATGTAAAGGTACTAGAATCTTATAGATCACTAAATAGATTGGATCAGAAAAGAAAGTCTCCTCAGCACAACATAATCAAAACACTAAATGTACAGAACAAAGAAAGAATATTAAAAGCTACAAAGGAAAAAGGCTAAGGAACACATAAAGGGAGACCTATTAGAATTACATCTGACATCTTGTTGATTTCATTTCATTTTATTTTTTTATTTATCATTCCATTTGTTTACATCTCAACTGATATCCCACTTCCTGGTTACTCCCTCCACCTATCCCCAATCTCATATCCCATATCCTCCCTCCCCCTCCCCTTTGCCTGTATGAGGGTGCTCCCTCACCCACCCACACTCTCCTACCCAATGGCTCCAGCATTCCTCTATTCTAGGGTATCAAACCTTCCCAGGACCAAGGGCATCCCCTCCCATTGCTGTCAGGGAAGGGCATCCTTTGCTACATATGCATCTGGAGCCATGGATCTTCCAGGTACACTTCTTGGTTGGTGGTCTAGACTTTGGGAGAAGTGGGTAGTCAGGCCAGCCTATGTTGTTCTTCTAATGGGGTTGCAACCCCCTCCACTCCTCCAGTACTTCTGCCAGCTCCCCTACCAGGTTCCCTGGTGGTTGGCTCCAAGCATCCACATCTGCATTGGTCAGTTGTTGGCCTGACCTTCCAAGGAATGGCTACACAAGGTTCCTGTGAGTAAGCAGCTCTTGACCATGGCAACAGTGTTGGGTTTGGTGTCTGCAGACATGCACATCTGATATCTTAATGAAGGCTCTAAAAGCCAGAAGGGCCTAAACTGATGTTTTACAGATTCTAAGAGATGACAGATGGCAATGTAGACTACTATACCAAGCAAACCTTCAATCACCATAGATGGGGAAAACAAAATATTTCATGATAAAGTCAAAGTTAAACAATATCTATCCACAAATCCAGCCATACAGAAAGTATTAGAAGGAAAACTCAAACCCAAGGAAGTTAACTACATGTATGAAAACAAAGGCAAAAAGTAGTCTCAAGGCAGCAGAAACCAAAGAAGGGAAACACACACACACACACACACACACACACACACGCACACTCACACACACACACACACACACATGTGCACACATCAGCACTATTATCACCATCATTGCCATGACCACCATCACCAATAAAATAAGAATTAACAATCATTGATCATCAATATCCTTCAGTATTAATGAACTCAATTCCCCAATAAAAAGATACAAGCTAACAGAACAAATACAAAAACAGGATCAGTCATACTGCTAGCTACAGAACCTGAAAGAGCCACAGATAGCTATGGATATCATAGATAGGCAATAGAGTAGTGTAAGGTATATTTGCCCCATGTAGGTGTGCAGCTTATATTTATATCAATTAAGTTTTGAGTTCTTTGTGTGGGAATTTTGGGGGTTGAGGATTTACTGTTATAAATCTGGCTGATAAATTACAAACCTCTGGAGTTTTTATTTTACAAGCTTACAGGGATTTCTGTCCTGGAACTCACTCTGTAGACCAGGCTGGCCTCAAACTCAGAAATCTGCCTGCCTCTGCCTCCCAAGTGCTGGGATTAAAGGCATGCGCCACCACTGCCCCACGAGTATTATTCTTATATACAAATGACAAATGGACTTAGACAGAAATCATGAAAACAGAATCTTTCACAATAGTCACAAAGTATATAAAATATTTCTAATCAAGGAAGTGCAAGATCTGTATGATAAAAATTTCAAGTCTCTGAAGAAGGCAATTGAGAAAGGTATCAGAAGATGAGAAGATCTACATCTCATGGATGAAGTTCCATAAGAACAATGCTCATGGATTGTTAAAATTAACATAGTAAAAATGGCCATCCTATCAGAAGCAATCTACAGATTCAATGAAATCTCCATTAAAACTCAAACACTTTTTTTTACAGACCTCAAAACAACAATACTCAACTTAATATGGAAAAACAACAAATCCAGGATAGCTGAGCCAATCCTGTATAAGCAAAGCACTTCCGGACGTATTACCATCCTTGATTTCAAGCTGTACTGCAGAGCCATAGTAATAAAAAATTGGATGGCATTGGCATGAAAACAGACAAGTTGATAAATGGACTCAAATCAAAGCCAAGTTGTAAATTCACACACCTATGGACATTTGATTTTTTTTTTTTTATAAAGAAGACAAAAGTAAGCATTGGAAAACAGAACGCATCTTTAATAAATGGTATTGGTCTTACTGGATGTTGGCATGTAGAAGAATGAAAATAGATAAATATCTACCATCATGCACAAAACTTAAGTCCATGTGAATCAATGACCTCAACAAAAATTCTGAACCTGATAGAAGAGAAACTGGGGAATAGTCTTGAATGCATTGGCATAGGAGCCAACTTCCTTAACAGAACATTGACAGTACAGGCATTAAGATCAATTAGTAATAAATAGAACCTTATACAACTGAAAAGCTTTGTGGTTTTTTTTTTTTTTTTTTGGATATTTTATTTACATTTCAAATGTTATCCCCTTTTTTGGTTCCACCCCCTTGTAACTCCTTATCCCATCTCCCCTTCCCCTGCTTCTATGAAAATGTTTCACCACTCACCTACCCTCTCCTACCTCCCTGTCCTGGCATTCCCCTACACTGGGACATCTAGCCTTCACAGGGCCTCTCCTCTCATTGATGCCTGACAGGGCCATCCTCTGCAACATATGCAGCTGGAGCTGCATGAGTCCCTCCATGTGTACTCTTTGGCTGGTGGTTTAGTCCCTAGGAGCTGGGGGTGTGTGTGTGTCTGGTTGGTTGATATTGTTTTTCTTCCTACAGAGTTGCAAACCTCTTCTAATTTCTTTCTCCAACTCCTCCATTGGGGACCTCAAGCTCAGTCCAATGGTTGGCTGTGAGCATCTGCCTCTGTATTTGTCAGGCTCTGGCAGAGCCTCTCAGTAGATAGCTATATCAAGCTCCTGTCAGCATATACTTCCTGGCATCCACAATAGTGTCCGGGTTTGGTGTCTGTATATGGGATGGATCCCCAGGTGCGGCAGGCTCAGGATGACCTTTCCTTCAGTCTCTGCTCCAAACTTTGTCTCCTTATTTCCTCCTGCATTTTGTTCTTCCTTTTAAGAATGACTGAAGCATCCACACTTATGCCTTCCTTCTTCTTGAGCTTCATGTGAATTGTATCTTGGGTATTTCAAGCTTTTGGGCTAATATCCACTTATCAGTGAGTATATACCATGTTTATTCTTTTGTAATTGGGTTACCTCACTAAGGTTGATAATTTCTAGTTCCATCCATTTGCCTAAGAATTTCATGAAATCATTGTTTTTAATAGCTGAGTAGTACATTTTTTTGTATCCATTCCTGTGTTGAAGGACATCTGGTTTTTTTCCAGCTTCTGGCTACTATAAATGAGGCTGCTATGAACATATTGGAACATGTGTCTTTATTACATGTTAGAGTGTCTTCTGGGTATATGCCCAGGAATGGTATAGCTGGGTCCTCAGATAGTACTATGTCCAATTTTCTGAGGAACCTCCAGATTGATTTCCAGAGTGATTGTACCAACTTGCAATCCCACCAACAATGGAGGAATGTTCCTCTTTCTCCATATCCTTGCCAGCATCTGCTGTCACCTGAATCTTAGCCATTCTGATTGGTATGAGGTGGAATCTCAGGGTTGTTTTGATTTGCATTTCCCTGATGACTAAGAATGTTGAACATTTCTTTAGTTGCTTCTTAGCCATTCGTCATTCTTCAGTTGAGAATTCTTTGTTTAGCTCTGTAACACATTTTTAATAGGGTTATTTGATTCTCTGAAGTCTAACTTATTGAGTTCTTTGTATATATTGGATATTAGCCCTCATTCAGATGTAGGATTGGTAAAGATTTTTTCCCAATCTGTTGGTTGCTGTTTTGGCTTACTGACAGTGTCCTTTGCCTTACAGAAGCTTTTCAATTTTTTGAGGTCCCATTTGTCTATTGTTGATCTTAGAGCATAAGCCATTGGTGTTCTGTTCAGGAACTTTTCCCCTGTACCCATGTATTCGAGGATCTTCCTCCTTTCTCTTCTATTAATTTCAATGTATCTGGTTTTACGTGGAGGTCCTTGATCTACTTGGACATGAGCTTTGTAGAAGGAGATAAGAATGGATTGATTTGCATTCTTCTGCATGCTGACTGCCAGTTGAACTAGCACCGTTTGTTGAAAATGTTGTCTTTTTTCCACTGGATGGTTTTAGCTCCTTTGCCAAATATCAAGTTACCATAGCTGTGTGAGTTCATTTCTGGGTCTTCAATTCTGTTTCATTGATCTACCTTCCTGTCTCTGTACCAATACCATACAGTTCTTATCACTATTGCTCTGCAGTACAGCTTGATGTCAGGGATGGTGATTTTCCCAGAAGTTCTTTTATTGTTGAGAATATTTTTGGCTATCCTGAGTTTTTTTGTTATTCCAAGTGAATTTGCAAATTGCTCTTTCCAACTCTATGAAGAATTGAGTTGGGATTTTGATGGGGATTGCATTGAATCTGTAGATTGCTTTTGACAAGATGGCCATTTTTACTATATTAATCCAGTCAATCCATGAGCATGGGAGATCTTTCCATCTTCTGAGATCTTCAGTTTCTTTCTTCAGAGACTTGAAGTTCTTGTCATACAGATCTTCCACTTGCTTGGTTAGAGTCAGGCCAGGTTATTTTATATTATTTGTGACTATTGTGAAATGTATTGTTTTCCTAATTTTTTTCTCATCCTGTTTATTCTTTGAGTAGAGGAAGGCTACTGATTTGTTTGAGTTAATTTTCTATCCAACTTCTTTGCTGAAGTTGTTTATCAGGTTTAGGAGTTTGCTGCTGGAATTTTTGGGGTCACTTAAGTATACTGTCATATAGCATCTGCAAATAGTGATACTGTGACTTCTTTTTTTCCAGTTTGTATCCCTTTGACCTCCTTTGGTTGTCTAATTGCTCTGACTATGACTTCGAGTACTATATTGAATAGATAGGGAGAGAGGGCAGCCTTGTCTAGTCCCTGATTTTAGTGGGATTGCTTCACGTTTCTCTCTGTATAGTTTGGTGTTAGCTACTGGTTTGCTGTATATTGCTTTTACTATGTTTAGGTATGGGCCTTGAATTCCTGATCTTTCCAAGACTTTTACCATGGAGGCGTATTGAATTTTATCAAATGCTTTCTCAGCATCTAATGTAATGATCATGTGATTTTTCTTGAGTTTGTTTATATAGTGAATTACATCGATTAATTTCCTTATATTGAACCACCCCTGCATCCCTGGGATAAATCATATTTGATCATAATGGATTATCATTTTGATGTATTCTTAGATTTGGTTTACGAGAATTTTATTGAGTATTTTTTCATGGATACTCATAAGGGAAATTGGTCTGAAGTTCTCTTTCTTTGTTGGCTCTTAATGTGGTTTACGTATGAGCATAATTGTGGCTTCATAGAAAGAATTGGGTAGTGTTCCTTCTGTTTATATTTTGTGGAATAATTTGAAGAGTGTTGGTATTAGGTCTTCTTTGAAGGTATGATAGAATTATGCACTAAATCTATCTTGTCCTAGGCTTTGTTTTAGCTGGGAGACCTTTCATGACTGTTGCCATTTTTTTAGAGGTTATGGGACTGTCTAGATGGTTTATCTGATTCTGATTTAATTTAGGTACCTGGTATCTGTCTAGAAAATTGTCCATTTCATCCAGATTTTCCAGGTTTGTTGAATATAGGCTTTTGTAGTAGAATTTGCTGATTTTTTGATTTTCCTTGTTTTCTGTTGTTATGTCTCCCTTTTCATTTCTGATTTTGTTAATTTAAATACTGTCTCTGTGCCCTCTGGATAGTCTGCCTAAGGGTTTATCTATCTTGTTGATTTTCTCAAAAGAACCAGCTCCTGGTTTTGTTCATTCTTTGAATAGTTCTTTTTTGTTTCTACTTGGTTGATTTCAGCCTTGAGTTTGATTATTTCCTGCCATCTTCTCCTCTTCAGTGTATTTGCTTCTTTTTGTTCTAGAGCTCTCAGGTGTGCTATTAAGCTGCTAGTGTATTTTCTCACCAGTTTCTTTTTGTAGGCACTCAGAGCTATGAGTCTTCCTCTTAACACTGCTTTCATTGTGTCCCTCAAGGTTTGGTATGTTGTCTCTTCTTTTTCATTAAAATTTAAAAAGTCTTTAATTTCTTTCTTTATTTCTCCCTTGACCAATTTATCATTGAGTAGACTGTTGTTCAGCTTCCATGTGTATTGGGCTTTCCATTGTTTCTGTTTTTATTGAAGACCAGCCTTAGTCTGTGGTGTTCTGATAGGATGCATAGAATTGTTCCAATCTTCTTATATCTGTTGAGGGCAGTTTTGTGACCAATTATAAGGTCAGTTATGGAGAAAGTACTATGAGGTGCTGAGAAGAGGGTATATTCTTTTGTGTTTGGGTGAAATGTTCTATAGATATCTGTTAAATCCATTTGGTTCATATCTTCTGTTAGTTTCACTGCATCTGTATTTATTTTCTGTTTCCATGATCTGTCCATTGCTGAGAGTGAAGTGTCCCCCTATTATTGTGTGAGAAGCAATGTGTGCTTTGAGCTTTAGTAAAATGTCTTTTATGAAAGTGAGTGCCCTTGCATTTGGAGCATAGATGTTCAGAATTGAGATCTCATCTTGGTAGATTTTTCCTTTGACGAGTATGAAGTGTCCTTCCCCATCCTTTTTGATAACTTTTGGTTGAAAGTGGATTTTATTTGATATTAGAATGGCTACTCCAGATTTTTTCTTGGGACCATTTGCTTGGAAAATTGTTTTCCAGCCTTTTACTCTGATGTAGTGAGTTGTGGATGGGCTTGATGCTGCTTGTATTTTGATGCTAATTCCCTTCTCCTGGGAAGGGCTGCAGATAAGGAATGAGTCTTGTACTCAAGTGACTTCTTTGAACCAATCCTATAATGAATAAAGAAGCCAATCCCTGGGAAGTAGAAGGGACATCCAGGTTGGATAGGGGAAGAGAGGAGGAGGAGGAGAGAAGATCTTTTGGGATGGGGATAATGTGACATAGTATGTAGCTACTTGTGTCCCCTGGTTTCTATGGCAGATCTGTCAGGATTTGTTTCTGGACGAATTAGATTTAATAAGTCTTGCAAGATTAGGTTTTAGTTTTTGCACCCAGCGACTGAGTTATCGTTGTTTCTGAACTAAGTTTGTGTTGTGTTTTCCTTCACATGGTGGCTAGTCTGGGTTCAAGAGAGAAAGGTATGGTGGCAAAGCATGGGTTTGCCTGATATGCACCACAAAGGGCAAGGGCTTTGCAGCATTGGGCTGGCATGATACGATCCACCAGTAGGAATTTGGCAAGCTGGGTGGAGAGATTTTGGAGCACTGAGTCAGTTTCCATGAGGTAAAATCAGGTCAGCCATTGCTTGACAGTGTATGGCCAGCCAGACAGCCAGGGCAAAGAGTTGATGGCACTAATGTGGGAATGTGCCAGCTTCATTTTTAATATTTTCTGCAACAGTAGTGTCTGTCTTTGTCACTAAGATATGTTTCCTATATGCAGCAAAATGCTGGGTCCTATTTATGTATCCAGTCTGTTATTCTATATCTTTTTATTGGGGAATTGAGTCCATTGATGTTAAGAGATATTAAGGAAAAGTGATTGCTGCTTCCTGTTATTTTTGTTGCTAGAGGTGGAATTATTATGTTTGTGTGGCTATCTTCTTTTGGGTTTGTTAGAAGAAGATTACTTTCATGCCTTTTCTAGGTTTTAGCTTCCCTTCTTGTGTTGGAGTTTCCCATCTATTATCCTTTGTAGAGCTGGATTTGTGGAAAGACATTGTAAAAATTTAGTTTTGTCATGGAATATCTTGATTTCTTCATCTGCGTTAATTGAGAGTTTTCTAAGTATAGTAGCCTGGGCTAGCATAGGGTCTGTATGACATCTGCCCAGGATCTTCTGGCTTTTAGAGTCTCTGGTGAGAAGTCTGGTGTAATTATGATAGGTCTGCCTTTATATGTTACTTGATGTTCTTCCCTTATTGCTTTTAATATTCTTTCTTTGTTTTGTGCATTTGGTGTTCTGATTATTATGTGACAGGAGGAATTTCTTTTTTGTTCCAGTCTATTTGGAGTTCTGTAGGCTTCTTGTATTTTCATGGACATCTCTTTCTTTAGGTTAGGGAAATTTTCTTCTATAATTTTGTTGAAGATATTTACTGGCCCTTTAAGTTGGAAATCTTCGCTCTCTTCTATACATATTATCTTTAGGTTTGGTCTTCTCATCGTGTCCTTGATTTCCTGGATGTTTTGTGTTAGGAGCTCTTTGCTTTTTGCATTTTCTTTGACTATTGTGTTCATGTTTTCTATGGTGTCTTCTGCACCCGAGAGTCTCTTTTCTCTTTCTTGTATTCTGTTGATGATGCTTGCATCTGTGACCCCTCATCTCTTCTAGGTTTTCTATCTCCAGGGTTGTCTCTCTTTGTGATTTCTTTTTTGTTTCTATGTCCATTTTTAGATCTTGGATGGTTTTGTTCAATTCCTTCAGCTGTTTGGTTGTGTTTTCTTGTAATTCTGTTTACCTGTGTTCTCTTGTATTTCTTTAAGGAAGTTAAATATGTCCTTCTTAAAGTCCTCTATCATTGTCATAAGAAGAGATTTTAAATATGAATTCTGCTTTTCGGTGTGATGGGGGTATCCAGGACTTGCTGTAGTGGGAGAACTGAGTTCTGATGATGCCAAGTAGCCTTGGTTTCTGTTGCTTATGTTCTTGCACTTGCCTCTCGCCATCTGGTTATCTCTAGTGCTACCTGCTCTTGCTGTCTCTGACTGTAGTCTGTCCCTCATGTGATCCTTGTTTTGTAATAACTCCTCAGAGTCCACCTATCTCTGTGATTCTTTGATTCTGTGTTCCTGAGATCCTGGGTGAGTCAGAGCTCCTGGGAGTCAAGCTGCCTCTGGGATCCTGAAATCCTGGTGTGACCAAGTTCCTGAAATCCTGTTGTGTTAGAGCTCCTGGGAGTCAAGCTTTCTCTGGGTGTTTCAGGAGTGAGTGGGGAATCAGAACCCTGGGTTTGTTTCAGGCACAGGGGCAAGCTGGAAGGAACCCCTGCCTCTGGCTGTGTGGGAGTTTGTGTTTCCCTGGTTCCTGTGGGGGTTCCCAGTTATGCTGAGTGTTGGGAAATATTTTGTGGCCCCATCCATGATCTTGAGTGTGTCATAGCTCCAGTGTTCCTGGGTGTGTCCCATCTCCTGGGAGTCGAGCTTCCTCTGGGTGTTGTGGGACTGGGTGTGGAGCTGGTGCCCAAGGTCTGCTCAGGGTACAGGTTCCAACCGGAAGGAACCCTGAAAAGCTTTGTTAAGCCAAAGGACACTGCCAACAGGACAAAATGGCAACCCACATAGTAGGAAAATATTTTCATCACCTCCACATCTGACAGAGGGGTAATTTAAAATATATAAAGAATTCAAGAAATTAGACATCCACAAACTAAATAATCCAAATAAAAATGGGGTACATATCTAAACAGAGAATCCTCATAAAAGAATCTCAAATGGCTAAGAAACATATAGAGAAATGTTCAATATATTCATTAGTCATTAGGGAAATACAAATAAGAATCACTCTGAGATTCCATCTTATATCAGAATGGCTAAGATCAAAACCACAAGTGACAGCTCTTGCTTTCTAGGATTTGGAGAAAGGAGAATAGTGCTCCAGTGCTGGTAGTAGTGCAAACTTGTACAGCCATTTTGTTAATCAATACGGCAGTTTCTCAGAACCTGGAAGACACAGCTAAACCACTCCTGATCATATACCCAAAGAAAACTTTATGCTGTTACAAGGACACTTACTTAACTAAAGTCATAGCAACTTCATAATAGTCAGAAACTAGAACCTAAATGTTCCTCAACGGAAGAATGGATAAAATAATGTGGTACATTTACACAACGAATTCCTCCTCAGCTGTCAAAAAAGATTGATATAATGAAATTTGCAGGCAAATGGATAAAACCAGAAAAAAATTTATCCTGAATTCGGTAACTCAGACCCAGAAAGACAAACATGGTATATACTCACGTATAATTGTCTATTAGCTGAAAAGTAAAAGTTAATTATGCTATAATCCAAAGACCCAGAGAGGGTAAATAATAAGGAGGGCTTAAGGGGGGGGACACAAAGATTTTCCTGGGAAGGGAAAGTAGAATAGATGTCATAGGTGGACTGGGGGCAGGTGTGTAGTGGCTTCTATTCTTATGTTAATTTGTGTTCCCCAAACTGCTCACAGGAGTGTCCACACATAAGACACTCAGGGACTCTGCCCCAGTTGGTTCTGATTATTAAAAAAAGAAGCCGATAGCCATTGGCTGGTCAAGGAGACAGAAGCTAGACTTTTAGAATTCCTGGGCTAGACGGAGAGAGAGAGGAGGGGGATGAAAAGATTCAACTTGCTGAGAGAGGTGGAGGAGAGGAGATGCCATACCTGAGAAGGTGAGGAATAGAGAACATAGCTGCCATGTAGGAGCTCAGGGAGATTGGCTCAAGAGGGCTTCCCAGCTTGGTCTAGGGCAGTCAAGATGGAACATAGGATTTAGTAAGTAATAAGGATTATCAAAGGGAGGTGAATTAGCCATGTGGAGGTTAGGAAGTGGCTTAGCCATTGAGCTGATTAAGACATTTTTTTTTTTTTCTTTTGAGACAGGGTTTCTCTGTATAGCCCTGACTGTCCTGGAACTTTGTAGACCAGGCTGGCCTTGAACTCAGAAATCCGCCTGCCTCTGCCTCCCAAGTGCTGGGATTAAAAGCGTGTGCCACCATGCCCGGCCCTGATTAAGACATTTTAAGATATAAAGGGAGTGTGTGTGTGTGTGTGTGTGTGAGTGTGTGTGTGTGTTTCATTCAAGAAACCAGAACATTGGAGTGGGTAAGGAGGAATGCTCTGCCACTGGGATTTATTTTTAATAATTTTTCTACTACACAGGTGGGGTTGAGAATAGCAGGAATCAGGTGGAGAGATGGAAAAAATACTAGGAGAAATGACTGGAATTGGGGGGCCTCTCAGAGTAAATGTAGAAACTTAGTGCAGTTAAAACTCTGGATTCTATGAGAGTAACCCTTGCAAAGACTCCTAGTAATGGAGAACATGGAGCCTGAACTGGAGATCTTTTGTAACTAGGCGAGGTCTCAAGTCGAGGGGACACAAACCTAGCCACAAAACCTTTCATCTACAGTTTTTCCTGTTTGCAGTCTTCTGGGACCGGAGGCCATCATAATAGTCATCAGAGAGACTTCATTTAGCAACTAATGGGAGCAGACCCTGAATCTCCACAGCCAAATATTAAGCATATCTTGGAAGTCCTATAGAGGAGGTGGAGGAAGCGTTGGAGGAATCAGAGAAGCATTGCCATGAACACCAAAAGAATATGGCCCACAGAATCAACTGACCGGGACTCATGGGAGCTTGCAGAGATCTGACCTAGGTCCTCTGCATATACATTATGACTGAGTAGCTTGGTGTACTTTTGGGACTCCTAATCATGGGAATGGGGCTATCTTGGACTGTTTAGCTAGTCTGTGAGACCCTTCTCCTATTGGGTTGCCTTACCCAGCCTTAATGTGATGGTACATGCCTGGTCTTATTGTAGCTTTTGTTATGCAGTGTTTGGTTGATTTCACAGGGAGGCCTTCTCTTTTCTGAGTAGAGGCAGGTGGGGGGAGAGGGAGGTGTGTGTGTGTGAGATTGAGTGGAGGAAAGGGAGGGGTAACTGTAGTCAGGGTGTAATGTATGAGGGAAGAATAAAAAAAAGAAAAATGAAAATGCCATATGAAGCCCATTATTTTATATGAACATTAAAATAATAGTAAAGTAATTAAAATACACAACAGCAGCTACAAAATATTCCATCAGGTGTTTCCATTATAATTTCTTTTGCTAATTACAGTGATTATAGTTTCAGACTGTGGAAATGGCTCAGTGGATAAAGCACTCACTATGCATAATGACCAGAGTTTGGGCCCCTAGCATCCACATAAAAGCTAAGTGTCCTTCTTGCAATTTTAACACTCAGGAGGCAGAGAGGGAACTCTGGCCAAAAGCCAATGAAATTAGTGAGCTTTTAGGTCAGAGAGAGAGCCTGCTTCAGTTAAGTGGAGAGCAATGGAGGAAGACACCTGATGCCTTCCAAACATGCATCATATACATGTATACACCATACACACACACACACACACACACACACACACACACACACACACCCCAAATCCCTATACTTTCTTCCTCCACTTATATGATGTGTATTATACTATCATACGTACACTGTGCATAAGAAATTATAATTTGCTTATCTGTGGGAAAAAAAGAACCTTGGATTTCTAAACCAGTACTGTGGAAGAGTAAGAATTTCCTAGGAAAGAGATATTCTGTGTATGTCTGACTTAATCTTGGAGTTTTGCAGTCAGATTGGGCAGTACTAAAGATTTCTTCCCTGCAAGTTTTCAAAACTGCAAACTTCACTAAGATAATACTTAGCTGTATTGACATCGATACTAGGGAAATTACTCTGCCAGAAAAAGCAAGTACAACAATAATAAACAAAACTTTTTTTATTAAAAATTTAAAAGAGTGGCAGAAGGCAAGGGGCACCTGAAGGTCCACCACCAGGCTCTGTTGGCAGATCTCAAGAGGGCTGCACGATGACCCACCAATTTGACTAAGGTACATGAGGTTAATCAAGGACCAGATGAGTCACCACAGCCTTTCTATAGTGACTCATGGAGGCATTCTGTCAGTATACACCCTCTGACCCCAGCAGTGAGGAGCACAAAGCTACAGTGATTATGGCTTTTATAGACCAGGCTAGTAGTGATATCAGGAAAAAGTTTCAGATGCTAGAGGGACTACAGGATAAGTTATTGAGGGATTTAGTGCAGGTTGCTGAGAAAGTCTACCATAACAGGGAGACAGAGGAAGAGAAGGAACAGAGAAAGAGAAAGGAAGAAGATGGAAGGGAGATGAAAAAAGAAAGGCAGCAGGAAAAGAATTTACAGAGCATCTTGGCTACAGGAGTTAGAGAAAGCAGAAACCAATGAAACCAACTCCAACCAACGAAAGACAAAAAACTCTTGAAAAAGACCAGTGCATATATTGCAAGGAGATGGGCCACTGGGCCCAAGAATGCCTTAACAAATGGAAGCTAGGGGGCAGAAAATCCCAGGTCTTGGGAAAAACATCCCCAAATGGCGAAGGTGTTAGCTCTGGGTGAAGACAATGATTAGAGGAGACAGGGTTCAGACCTTTTCCCTGAATCCAGAGTAACTCTGAGAGTAGATGGGGAACCCATTCAATTTTGGTGGACACAGGGGCCCAACACTTGGTCCTCCTCCAAGCCGATGGCCCCATTTTCAAGAAAAAATTCTTAGGTCCAAGGAGCCACTGGCACCAAAATATATTCATGGACTATCCAAAGAATAGTGGACCTAGAGATGGGCCGGGTGTCCCATTCATTTATGGTCATCCAAGACTGTCCCAACCCTCAGTTGGGGTGAGACTTACTCTCCACGATGGGGGCCCAGATACACTTCCTGCCCGACTTGCCACAACTAACTGGTCCAAAAGGAGAGCCCATGGGTGGAGGAAAGACCTCTCCAACTGACTCCTGACGAGAATCTAGGCTACCTGGTTTACAGACAGGAGCAGTTTTCTCCATGAAGGTCAGAGATGAGTGGGTGCTGCTGTGGTGGATAGCACAAATGTCATCTGGGCTGAACCTCTACCCCTCAGCACGTCGATGCAGAAAGTGGAGTTAATTGCCCTTACCAAAGCCTTGGAACTTGGGGCTGGTAAGAAAATTAACATCTACACGGATACCAGGTATGCCTTTACCTCAGTCCACATCTACGGGGCTATATACCAAGAAAGGGGACTGCTCACATCAGAGGGAAAAGAAATAAGTAACAAGCAGGAGATCTTGGATTTCTTAGATTCCCGATGAAGCCAGTAACTGAGAGTATTATTCATTGCCCAGGACATCAAAAGGGAAGAGACTCAGTGGCCTGGAGCTATAACCAGGCAGATCAAGTGGCTCAAGAAGTGGTTATGCAGGAGCCTATCCCGGTTATGGGCTTGCAAGAGAAACCTGCTGGGAAAAGGGACTGTACTAAGGGATGGCCTCACTTAAAATATATGGAAGAAGAAAGGACCGATTGCTAGCCACCTACTAACTATTACCTAGAGAAGGAAGGGCAATGGCTCACACAAGAAGGAAAAATTATACTCCCTAGAAAGCAAGCAAAAGACTTAACTAGGCCAAATGCAAAGACTGATTTAGGGGATAAAATGCTTGTCCAAACAGTTAAGGGATCTAAAGTATATATAAGAGACCTCAGGTTTTGGGCCAGATAGTAGAACAGTGTAAGTTATGCCAACGTGTGAATGTATATGCTGCCAAGAAGAAAGACGGCAAAAGACCTAGTGGAGAACAGCCTGGAGTATATTGAAAGGTTGATTTTACAGAAGTTAAGCCAAGAAAATATGGTTACAAATACCTTCTAGTGTTTGTAAATACTTTCTCTGGATGGGTTGAGGCTTTTCCCATCAAGCAGGAAACAGCTACTATGGTAGCCAAGAAGATATTAGAGGAAGTTTTCCCGAGGTTCAGAGTGTCCAAGGTAATTGAATCAGACATCAGTCCTACTTTAGTCTCTAAGGTAAGTCAGGGATTGGCAGAGATATTGGAGACCAATTGGAAGCTCCATTGTGCGCACCATCCCCAAAGCTCAGGGCAGGTAGAGAGAATGAACAGAACTTTAAAAGAGAGCTTAACTGAATTGTCCTTGGAGTCTGGTACTGTCTAGGTGGTGCTCTTTCCTCTGGCCCTGTTCTGAGCCTGGAACACAGCCTATCATTGTAACCTGACCCCTTTTGAGATTCCCACTTCCTTGACCCCAGCTCTTCACCCCTCCAGAGTGACTTTTCAGGCTGACAAGGCTCTTATGGCTCAATTGCAAGCTTTCCAGATCAGCCACCAGGAATTGTGGCCTAAACTTAGTGCCCTTTATAACGCAAGTACCCCAGAGGTTCCACATGGGTACCAAGTTGGAGATTGGGTATATGTTAAGAGGCGTCATGCTGAAAACTTGGGAGCAAAGTGGAAAGGGTCATTCCTGGTGTTGTTGACCACCTCAACCACTGTTAAAGTAGAGTAGCTGCCTAGGTTCACTCAACGCATGTCAGACCAGCACCTGCACCTTATGCCAACAGGATATCAGCCAGACACCCGAGCAACTCCCAGAGAAAATATGAGATGGCTATGGTGTATCTTCCTTCCCTCACTGAGCCTCAACACCCCCACAACTCTACCAAGGTGACTTGGCAAGTACTCTCTTGGCAAGTACCATCTACTGGGGATGGAGCTTGGTCCACTACAGAGGAAATCCCACCTTATACCTGGTGGCTAGACCTTGCCTTTGATCTCTGAAGTTAGCAGCAGGCCTTGACTCCTGGGATATCCCCATCCTAGAGACACAGGGGGAGGAATTACCCTAATGTAGGGGATGAGGGACTTGTGAATCTAAATCGTGTCCCAGAAGTGGCCTTGGAGGGTGGGGCTTAGGGTGTGGACAGCTGAAGTTGAGGAGTGTCCTTCGAGAAACCACCATATATGTGTGCCCTTGAGATGGGAAAAGCCAACAGCAGGCCCATCAGTGTGGCCAAACACTTTTTCTATGCTACCTGGTGGTGTGAAACATCAGGAAGTACATACTGGAGACCATTCTGGGCATAGTTAAGGATTCAATGGCCAAGGTCAGAGAAGGGCTAGTCAAGAGGGAGAGAGGAAGAGAACAGAGTCAGGGCAGGTTCGAGTCTTGGTTTAACTCCTCCCCTTGGTGAACCACCCTCATATCCACCTTGTTAGGACCCCTAATTATTCTCCTGCTATTGTTGACCTTTGGACCCTGCATATTAAGCTTATAGTGTTCATAAAAGAAACAATAAGAGCAGTACAGCTAATGGTCCTGAGATCAGGACCTGAAGAATATGAGTTAGTAACCCAAGACCCCTGAGCATAGCTCCAGGATTGGAGCTTGTAGAAGAAAAAGGAGAGAATGAGGGACCCTAAGGGCTTTTCCAGTCCCAGAACCTTCTTACAGCTTCCCCCTACCAAATGGGGATAAGGCTAGGCCAAGTTCCATTCTCCATCCACAGGAACATTCTTGAGGGAAAAAATTCTCAGACTATAATGACTGAGTTATCTGACCCTCTGGAAAGTCCCGGATAGAGTTCAAATGCCTGTCATGCTTGCTAGCCAATAGATTTAAAGGTCAATATGCTTAGCCAGTAAGTCTGAACTGTAACCTTGCTGATGTAACCTGTGCGGCTAAAATGTATAAAATCTGCTTGTAATAGCCATTCAGGGTCACCTTCTAGTCACTTGCCTTGAGGGACTAATTGAAGGTTGACCCCAACATGCTGGGCTTTTGCATCAGAAAAAAAAAATTAAAAGAGTTACTTTTGCCTTTTATTGAAGTTTTTCTAATGTTAACAGTGACATAATGATTGAAACTGGAAAAGTAAGGGAGTTATAACAATGGTAACGAGCCTTGATTTTGCTATAATCCTCCATTTACTCCACCAATATCCTATTCTTTATCCAGGGTGATATAATATTCCACATTGCAGTTTGTGGTTTTTGCCTCTTTAGTGAATCCTATTTTTATCAATGCTTAGTCTATTTTTGTCTTTATGACCTGGATACCTTGGGGAATTTATTGTGAGCCCTTTTATGGAAGTAGCCTATGACTGGTTTCAGTTCATAGTTTCTCATGATCTTTTTGATATCAAGTATTTTTGTTAAATTAAACCAAAGAAATGACATTATACCCTTTTATGTCACACCAAGATATATATATATATATATTAGTGTTTTATGTTAATTTAACCATTTGTTTGACAGCTGATGTATACTATACATTTTATTATTATTTCCTTTTGAAGTAATAAATATTTTATAAGGTAAAGCCTTCTGAGACTTGGGGAGAGTCAACTTTGGCTTTAGACTTATGGATGCTTTCTGGCTTAAGCCAACTATTAGTATTTATTGGCTTTTGGTGTTCAAGCCCAAGAAAAGCCCTTGGTTTTCTTCTCTCAAAGAATTTTTGGTAGGAAGTAGCTGGTCTGAGAGGGGTTGAATCTTTTGGATTCACTTTATGTTCTCATTATCCCCCCTAATTCCCAAAGGACCTTTAACATTTATTCAAAATAATGTGGCCTTAGTAATGTATCTGAGTCCCTTAGCATATTCACTTATTTGGATAAATACAAAACCAACAGTAAATCAACCAATCAATCAAACAAGCAAACATGCAACTGCTCAAAAACCATTAGAGCTTCTTTCCTTAATAATTCCCTTGTCCAATGAGAAAGAATTTATTAGAAGTTAAAATGAAGGGCTAGAGATGTGGCTCAGTAGCAGAGCACTGGCCTAGTACTGGGTTTGGTTCCCAGTACTGGTAACACTGAAGTAAAAGGCAGAGGGAGGGTACAACTCACAGCTTGGCTAGCATTTATGAGTCCCTATGTTCAATCTCCAGTATTACACATAAAAAGGGTAATTATAATCAGGTGTGGCTGGCCATTTATGCCTGTAATTTAGTAATTAGGATCGTGAGAAAGGAGGATTTAGGTGAATTCAAGACCAGCTATAGCCATAGACTGAGACTCTATCCCAAAACAACAACAACAACAACAACAACAACAACAACAGCAACAACAACAGAAAAGGCCACATGATGGCTCAGTGGGTAAAAGAGTTTTCTGTAGCGATATTATCATGTATATTATATGGATGTATCATCTGTCAATTAAAAACCTATGGCCTATAAGAAAGGATAGAATAGAAGGTGGGACATCCGGGAGGCAGAAAGAATTCTGGGATAGACCCAGGCACTGGAGATTTGTCCAGGAAGATGTGATGAGACTGATGTATGGTACCTGAGCTCATGTCATCACCACATGGCAGAATGTAGATTAGAGTAAATAGAATAATTTAAGTTATGATCTAATCAGAAAAAAGCCTATATGGCCAAGGTATATGTAAATATTTTGAGTCTGAGTCTTATTTCTGGGAGCATAGGGCTGGGAGGAAGAACCAGACTAAACTTCTACAATTTTTGATGCAAGACTAATGATCTGAATTTGATACCCAGAACCAACATAAAGGTGGAAGGAGATTATAGATCCCTAAGAGTTGTTCCTTGACTGTCACATACACATGCCCATATGCTCACACAAAATACTCTCCTTACTCTTCAACAAAATAATAAATTTTAAAAACTGAAAAAATAGAACAAATAAACAGATGAAAAAGGAATTCATGGCAATAGAAATGGAATGAGCTTATCCTTGAAGAAATACATTTCTCAGAAGAGAAGACAGATGGAAAGGTCTCATTGAGCAATATAAATATGCAATGAAATCCATATTTAGACAGAGAGCAATTAAAGTTAAGAATAACACAGATGGTACAAAAATACTATGTGTCTGTGTTTTCATTTGACAGTATGTAGTATGGGCAGCACATTTCATTTGATGCCAACTTTTGACCCTTATGTGACAGGCACTGTGTCATGTGAAGAGGGATGTAGAGGCACAGGAGACATGGGTATTTTGGTCAGCTTAGGTATCATCAGCAAAACACCATAGACAAGAACAGTTTATTTTTCACAGCTTTGAGGGTAGGCAAGATCAAGATCTGCAGTTACCTAAGTTTTAGGATTAAAAACCAGAGCTCTGGTAACATTAACAAGTTAGAACAGATCATAAGAAGACTGATGCAGAAAAGAAGAGAAAGATTAATACATTGTGGTCACATCAGGAAATAAAGGGGTCCATCTCTTTGTGGGCACTGACATTAGGTTTATGTTCAAATTTAAAATTTAGGATTAAAAAGTTTGTAGAATTAAGTCATTCTACTTAAAGTGTTGCCTTGCCCACCATTAAGACATCATTGTCTCAAATCTGCTGTGTTCTGAAAGGTGGTTGCTAAGTTATTAATCTGAGAATAACTGAAAGTAAGAGTGTAGCCTCATCTTTACTGATGATTGTTTTTATGAGTGGTGGTGATGGTGGTGGTGGTAGTATTGGTGGCTGTCTTCTAATTATTTATTTGTTCTTCCTGGAATCTAACTGGAATTCAAGGGGACTATAAGTTCAGAATAATGACTATCTATCTTTAGCTAAGGCACATGAGACACAGATAAAATGAAGACAGATATTGGTCTGTGTGAGGAACTAATTTATTTCAGCAGAAGCAGCTTTTAAGTGCCTGATTCACTAGCCAGAAAGACTTCATTCTGCAGACCCTTGTCTTGGTTTTTAGGGACTGCCTTAGCCAGGGTTCTACTGCTGTGAAGAGACACCATGACCATGGCACATCTTACAAAAGAGCACATTGAATTGGGGCTGGCTTAAAGAAGTTTAGTCCACTATCTTCTTGTGAGGATAAAAGCAGCACACAGGCAGACATGGTGCTGGACAAGTTGTTGAGAGTTCTAAATCCAGATCTGCAAGCAGCAGCAGCAGCAGCAGCAGCAGCAACAGCAACAGCAGGAGAGAGAGAGAGAGAGAGAGAGAGAGAGAGAGAGAGAGAGAGAGAGAGAGAGGGAGGCTTGGGCATTTGAAATCTCAGAGCCCATTCCCTATGACATATTTCTTCCAATAAGGCCATATCTTCTACTCTTTCTCAAGTACTACCACTCCCTGGTGACTAGGAGTTCAAATAAATAAATGAACATATGGAAGCCATTCTTATTCAAACCATCACCCAGACCTACCAACTTGCTTATTGTTCAGGAACTGTCATTGTGTATATAGGGGCAGTAGTGGCTCTGGTATATCTTCATGAAAGGGCATTCATCTCATCAGATCTGACCCCAAGACCCCATTTACTGCTTTGATATCCCTAAGGTTTCAATGTGATAGCATCACATCAGGGCTTATTGTTTCAATAACAAAATGTGGAGGGATGTAACTTAGTCTATAACAGCAATCTTTACCTTAAAAGGAAATTTGTACCCTAAAAGCCAGTAGACATTTATAGATAACTGAGACTGTAGGTTAATGTAGTGAGTTCAGGAAGTCTAAGTGAGTCCTTAGCACATGTCCATGCTGAGGACTCCAATGTGTTAGCCTCATAAGAGTAGCAAAGCTTTATCCAGATTAGGCTCAAGAGGAATGGCAAAACTTCCCTCTGGGTCTGGATATGAATGTTTATGAACAATTAATCAGTGTGTGCAAAGTCTAGCAACTACAGGTTCCATCTTCCCATACATTCATAGCCAGAGATTTCATGATTACAGAGACCTGCTACCAAGGTTACCTAACCCCGTTCCACTGTTGTACTTAATAAACACACCAGAGCTTGTGATTTGGGTGGTAATAAAACCCTAACTGAAGCACATCTGATCCCAGCTTTGCTGTCTAGCTTTACTTTTCCTTTCTTCATTCTCTTGCCATCCCAAGTCAGGGTTTCAGGACCCAAGATGTTCAGGTCATGGCAAGCTAATATTCAGGATAGTTGCCATACATATAAAATGTGAGGGAGCATACAGTATAGCCAGCTTGGCTGGGAAACCAATGCGAACCAGTCTTATTTATCTGAAGTAAAATCTAGAAGTGAAAACAACACATAACTTTTTTTCTAGATAGCAAAGAGTTGTGCGAGTGAAGGAAGGGCAGTGGGGAAAACCCAGGTGTGAGGCGTATTGTTAGTAGCAGTGTAGTTACTGAAGTTAGCATGAGGATTCTAGAATAATGTATAGAGGTCCAAATGACCAGCATGGCAAGCTGTCCCTAAGAGTGTAGCAACAGCATTCATATCTTGGTGGCATGTGTTCATCAGGAGGAAAATCAAGGCTGGTACTGAGAATCTGCTACCACCGCTTTAGTAGACTGGAATAGTTAATAACAGCATCCTAGATACTTGCCTACAAAAAAGTATAATGCTCATCCTTTATTAAAGAGACTTCTTTTGGAGAACATTACAGAAAGCTATAACTTACCAAAATGTGGAGAACATATGGATCATGAGTGCCCAGGACCAATGGATACAGCTACAATGCAATTCTTTCATCTAAGGCTCACAGAATATTGTGAAAAAGGTAACAGAAATATTCTAAAAGCCAAAGGTCCAGAAAATTTGCTGTGAGATTGTATCTACCAGGAAGAAGAGAAATGACATGAATGTATCACAGTGAAACCTCCACAATATGGCTGCCAAGACAAGATCACAACAACAACATCAATAGACCTGCTAACATGGAAGGAGGAAATGTCATCATGTTCCCATGTCCCCTAAACAAAGAACTACAAGTAACTAAGGAATGCTGAAAGCAGGAGAAACAGTCATTTCCAGGGATGAGATGAGCTCCTTAACAGGTTATTTAATACCGATTGGTTAGCTTTGAAATTATCCATATACAAGTAAGATTAAATGGACTGAGTGTGTGTGTATGTGTGTGTGTAAAACATAGCAAAGAAAGAGACCATGAATTTGAGTGGGAGCAACTGGGGCATGAGAGAGGCTGGAAGGAAGGAAATGATAACACACACACACACACACACACACACACACACATATGCATACACACACGACTGTTGGCAGCAGTTGGGAAGCAGAGACAGGTGGATTTTTGAGTTTGAGTTCAGTCTGGTCTACAGACTGAGTTGCAGGAATACACAGAGAAGCACTGTCTCAAAACAAACACACACACAAACAAACAACAACAACAACAACAAAAACCAAAAAAAGAACAAAGGAAAGCTTTCAAGCAAGCCTTGGAATCAGAGATTAAGGGACTATATCCAACTGTTGAGTCAGAGATTAAGGGACTATATCCAACCGTCTCTCCATTTCAGTCTTGTCTACAAGGAAAAAGAAAAACAAGAGAATTTTTGGGCAATTTTAAGAAGATACATTGTTGCCTAAAAATGCTTTGAGTAAATCTTACATGACTTTTATCTACAAAAACGACATGAAATAGGATAAATTGCGGCGAGTTGGTAATAAACACTGAAAGCTCTTTTGTGCCCGAAGTCTGAAAAATGGTGCTATTTAGAACCTTTCTTTGTTGTTTAGCTGTAATTAGTTCTGAAAGATACCACCAATCCTGAAGATAACTTAGTTTCATAAAATAATTTAGCTGGTGGCAGATATTGCCATCCAATTATGCAAGACACATAATTGTGTGACTTGCAGAATTTGGACAAAATTGAAATAACGAGATTATTTTGTTACCTGCAGCTCAGAATACAGGTTCTAAAATACTGTGGAAAATGCTAAGAGAACCTAATTTATTAAATTTCACATTGTTGCCGGGCAGTAGTGGCGCTCGCCTTTAATCTCAGCACTGGTCAGGCCAGTTGCCATTGTTGCTGCCTTTCTGGGGATGCAAACTCCCTCAGCTCCTTCAGTCCCTTCTCCAACTCCTCCCTCTGGGAACTCCCACTCTGCCCTACTGTTGCTATGAAGTGACTTTTGGGTATTTCGAACTTTTGGGCTAATAACCTCTTAACAGTGAGTACATACCATGTTCATTCTTTTGTGACTGCGTTACCTCGCTCAGGATGATATTTTCAAGATCCATCCATTTGTCTACGAATTTCATGAAGTCATTGTTTTTAATAGCTGAGTAGTATTCCATTGTGTAAATGTACCACATTTTCTGTATCCATTCCTCTGTGGAGGGACATCTGGGTTGTTTCCAGCTTCTGGCTATTATAAATATGGCTGCTATGAACACAGTGGAACATGTGTCTTTATTACATGCTGGAGCATCTTCTGGGTATATGCCCAGGAGTGGAATAGCTTACTCCACAGTTAGTATTATGTTCATTTTTCTGAGGGTCCGCCAAACTGATTTCCAGAGAGGTTGTATCATCTTGCATTCCCACCAGCAATGGAGGAGTGTTCCTCTTTCTCCACATCCTCGCCAACATCTGCTATCACCTGAGTTTTTGTTCTTAGCCATTATGACTGGTGTGAGGTGAAATCTCAGGGTTGTTTTGATTTGCATTTCCCTGATGACTAAGGATGCTGAACATTTCTTTAGGTGCTTCTCGGCCATTTGAGTTTCCTCAGTTGAGAATTCTGTTTAGCTCACTTCCCCATTTTTTGATAAGGTTATTTGGATCTCTGGCATTTAGCTTCTTGAGTTCTTTGTATACTTTGGATATTAGCCCTCTGTCAGATGTAGGATTGGTAAAGATCTTTTCCCAATCTGTAGGTTGGCATTTTGCACAATTCACAGTGTCCTTTGCCTTACAGAAGCTTTGTAATTTTATGAGGTCCCATTTGTCGATTCTTGATTTTAGAGCACAAGCCATTGGTGTTCTGTTCAGGAACAATTCCCCTGTGCCCAAGTGTTCGAGATTCTTCCCCACTTTCTCTTCTATTAGATTCAGTGTATCTGGTTTTATGTGAAGCTCCTTGATCCACTTGGACTTGAGCTTTGTACAGGGAAATAGGAATGGATCAATTTGCAATCTTCTACATGTAGACCGCCAGTTGATCCAGCACCATTTGTTGAAGATGCTGGTTTTTTTCCACTGTATGGTTTTAGCTCCTTTGTCGAAGATCAAGTGACCATATGTGTGTGGGTTCATTTCTGGGTCTTCGATTCTATTCCATTGATCTATCTGCCTGTCACTGTACCAATACCATGCAGTTTTTATCACTACTGCTCTGTAGTACAGCTTGAGGTCAGGGAGGCTGATTCCCCCAGAAGACCTTTTATTGTTGAGGATAGTTTTTGCTATCCTGGATTTTTTGTTATTCCATATGAATTTGAGAATTGCTCTTTCTAGGTCTATGAAGAATTGAGTTGGGATTTTGATGGGTATAGCATTGAATCTGTAAATTGCTTTTGGCAGGATGGCCATTTTAACTATGTTATTCCTGCCAATCCATGAGCATGGGAGATCTTTCCATCTTCTGAGATCTTCTTCAATTTCTTTCTTCAGAGACTTGAAGTTCTTGTCATACAGATCTTTCACTTGTTTGGTTAGAGTCACACCAAGATATTTTATATTGTTTGTGAAAATTGTGAAGGGTGTCATTTCCCTAATTTCTTTCTCAGACTGTTTATCCTTCGAGTATAGGAAGGCTACTGATTTGCTTGAGTTAATTTTGTATCCAGCCACTTTGTTGAAGTTGTTTATCAGCTGTAGCAGATCTCTGGTGGAGTTTTTCGGGTCACTTAAGTATACCATCATACCATCTGCATATAGTGATATTTTGATTTCTTCCTTTCCAATTTGTATCCCTTTGATTTCCTTTTGTTGCCTGATTGCTGTAGCTAGAACTTCAAGTACTATATTGAATAGGTAGGGAGAGAGAGGGCAGCCTTGTTTAGTCCCTGATTTTAGTGGGATTGCTTCGAGTTTATCTCCATTTAGTTTGATGTTGGTCACTGGTTTGCTATATATTGCTTTTACTAAGTTTAGGTATGCTCCTTGAATTCCTGATCTTTCCAAGACATTTATCATGAAAGGATGTTGAATTTTGTCAAATGCTTTTTCAGCATCTAATGAAATGACCATGTGGTTTTTTTCTTTGAGTTTGTTTATGCAGTGGATTACATTGATGGTTTTCCGGGTATTGAACCATCCCTGCATCCCAGGGATGAAGCCTACTTGATCATGGTGAATGATCGTTTTGATGTGTTCTTGGATACGGTTTGCAAGAATTTTATTGAGTATTTTTGCATCGATATTCATAAGGGAAATTGGTCTGAAGTTTTCTTTCTTTGTTGGGTCTTTGTGGGGCTTTGGTATCAGTGTGACTGTGGCCTCATAGAATGAATTGGGTAGTGTTCCTTCTGTTTCTATTTTATGGAATAACTTGAAGAGTATTGGTATTAGGTCTTCTTTGAAGGTCTGATAGAATTCTGCACTGAACCCATCTGGTCCTGGGCTTTTTTTTGGTTGGGAGACTGTTAATGACTGCTTCTATTTCTTTGGGGGTTATGGGGCTGTTTAGATGGTTTATCTGATCCTGATTTAACTTTGGTAATTGGTATCTGTCTAGAAACTTGTCCATTTCCTCCAGATTTTCCAATTTTGTTGTGTATAGGCTTTTGTAGTAGGATCTGATGATTTTTTTTAATTTCCTCAGAGTCTGTTGTTATATCCCAGCAAAACTCTCTATAATCATAGATGGTGAAACCAAAATATTCTATGACAAATCCAAATTTGCACAGTATGTTTCCACAAACCCAACCCTACAAAGAATAATACATGGGAAAAGCCAACTCAAGAAGGGAAACTACACTCAAGAAAAAGGAAGAAAGTAATCTTTCACAAACTCAAAAGAAGATAGCCACACAAACAATATAAACAACAACAAAAAAATAACAAGAAATAACAATCACTATTCTTTAATATCTCTTAACATCAATGGTCTTAACTACCCAATAAAAAGACATAGACTGACAGACTGGATCCAGCCAATCATAGGAAAGAAGTAAATGTTGGTGATCTGGCCTTATCCAGATCTGGTTTCAAAGTCCTTGACTCAGAACCTTGGTGGTCAGGCTCCATCCTGGACATCTGGCTTGTAACTCAAAATGATGAGGGAGCAAAGGAACAGGCAAGTTCATGTATTCTGTTCAGTCAATGTTATAAACATTTGTGACTTATGTACACCTTAGCTTAGTGATTAGTTAACACTTCTTCT
>JADRCH010000108.1:6427982-6456893 GCA_019843965.1 Rhynchomys soricoides | reverse complement strand
GGGTTGGTTCCTGGGTCTGGGAACATGGACTCAGATTGACTCTGTCAGCAAGATGGAGACATTGTCCTTGAGATGGATGGACTCAGTTAACCGTCCCCTTATATTCCAGCAAGATGAAGAAGCTATCCTATAGGGGGCTTGACTCAGATGACTTTTCTGACAACTGTTTCCTTATAGTACCAATTCCTACTTCTGTACACACCTTTCTTTCTACAGTGACCACACTCAGGAGTCTTGTGTTCTAGTTTCCTTACTGTCTTATTTTTTGAGACAAAGTTTTCCTGCCTGGCCTATAGACCAGTCTTGTCTCAATCCCACTGAAATCTGCTTCCATCTGTGATGGCATTAAAGGCATTAACGTGTCTCTATTGTGGTGATAAAACATGTGGACCAAAAGCAATCTGGAGGAGGAAATTGCTTGGCTTACTCTTCCAGGTCACAATCTATCATCAAGGGAAGTCAGGGTACAAACTCAAGCAGGAGCTTGATGCATAAACTGTACAGGAATGCTGCTTGCTAGTCACTCATATTTAGCCAGCTTTCTTTTAATAATATTTTTTTTGATAATTTCACACAATGAAGTTTGATCATATTCACCTCTATGCCTCTCAGATTCATCCTCTACACCCTGCTCAAAGCAAACTCAAATTCTCTCTCTCTCTCTCTCTCTCTCTCTCTCTCTCTCTCTCTCTTTGATCCATCTGTCTTTCTTCTTTTTACCTGCTCTCTCTTTCTCTCCCTCCTCCCACTTCTCTTCCCATGGTGACTTCCCTGGTCTGGGTCTTTGGGACAAATGAACTCACTCAAGAGCAGCTTCCCAAAAAACTTGCCTTTAATATATTCTGAAGTTATTTTGTCTTTCTCCTTCTCCTCCTCTTTCTCCTCTTGTCCACTTTATGTTGGTTAACTATTCTTTGGAGCCTGAACAGGAGCATGTCCAACCTACCAGAGAACAAATTATCACAGAAAATTGACTCTTATTCTCTCAGAATCTATCAAATATTGGAATCTTCTAAGCAAGTTGGATTTCATTTCCACCTTCCCTACTCCATGGTGGGATTTTGCTTGGCTTATACTGGTCTTGGACTCACTACCACAATCTCTGTAAATTAGTATGTGGAATGGCTGGGCTGTGTAACTGGACTGTTGTGTCAAGAAAGCACTGTTTCCTTTGATTTATCCACCACCTCTAGGTGTTACTGCCTTTCCTCCTCTTCTCTAAAGACTCCTGAGCTTTGTGTCAAAGAAGTGATATAATCTCACAGTTAGGACTGAACATGCAGCTTCTTATCCTCTGCACTTTCAGTTGTAGTCTTTGTGTTAATTGCTATCAGCTGCAAAGAGAAGTTTCTCTGAAGAGGGTTGGAAACTGTACTTGCCTATGGATATAGCAATAAGTCATTAGGAGTCATTTAAAAGTTATATCCATTTAGAAGAATGCTATTATGTTCTTTGTTAGGGCCTAGGACCTATTAGATACAGGTTTTTGATACATAACAATTCTAGGTGTGGGGTCCATCTTATGAAGCAGGTTTTAGACATAATCAGAAAGTAATTACTTATTCTATTAACATTTGTACCGATATCTCATCAGGCTAGTCATTTTTGTAGCTTCCAAGTTTCACAACTGGGTGTGAACGATGACTGAGTTTCTTTTCTGGTAGTGTGCACAGCACATTACAGAGCCATGGTTGCTTTAGCTAGCTTTCTTAAAATGTTCAGGCTCACCTGCCCAGAGAATGATCCCTATAGGCTCATCCCTCCTTAATTAATTAAGAATCAAGGCATTTCCCCATGGGCCAATCTGAACTGGGCAGTCCTTCAACTGATACTACTTTCTCAAGAGGCTATAGATTATGCCAGGTTCACAGTTAAATTAGAATGTCTGCAACTGATCTAATCATATGTATATCTTCATATATTTTTCTTTTGAAAATGTGCACACAACAACAACACAAATTAAGTAAAATGCATTATTTTTCCTTTTATTGAAAATAGATTATTTTCTCACATAATATATCCTGATTATGGCTCCCTTCCCTCTACTCTTCCCAATTGCCCCCTGCTTTCCTTTCTATCTGGATCTACTCCCTTTCTGTCTCACATTAGAAAAAGAACAGGCTTCTAAGAGATAATAACAACATATAACAAAATAAAATACAATAAAACAAAACCATCACACTGAAGCTGGACAGGACAAACAACAGAAGGGAAAGAACCCAAGTGAAGGCACAAGAATCAGAGACCCACTCAGGGTCACAGAGTCAGGAATCCTGTAAAAACACTAAACTGGAATGCCCCCGGCAGCATGGTGTTCAACACAGACCTAAGGAGGGGACGGGTGAATGAAGAGACAAGAGACACAAGGACGAGAGCAAGACAGGATGTCTGATCAAGCTCCAAAGAATTATTTCTCACCAGCAATATATAGTAAAAATAGAAGGAAGCTTAAACAAAATAACCAAGGCTTACACAAAGCAACAGAGGTGGGGAAATTCCAAGGAATTACAGACTCCGAGCCAACAGGACATGTTACCAAGGCAACTGTTTTCTGCTAACCACCTAACCTTAAAGGAACCACCTATTCTCTGGGAAAGAATTCATCTCTTAGGAGACAGAAGCCTAAACAAAAGCTTAGGCCCATGGCTACTTTAGGCCTATAGCTACTACAAAATGGTGTTAGCTAAGCCAAAGAAAATTCATATTTCTATCGGCTCCCAGCACTGGAAGACATAATATATATACAGAGGACCTAGGGAAGACCTGTACAGACTCTATGCTTGCTACTTCAAACTCTTTGAGTTCATAAGAACTTTGCTCATGTTGATTTAGAGGGCCTTGTTTTCTTAGTGTTCTCTGCCCCCTCTTGTTCTTAAACTCTTTCTGCCTCCTCTTCTTGGGGGAGGGGGGTGTTCCCTGACCTCTGAGGAGAGGGCTTTGATGAAGACACCTTATTTAGGGCTGAGTGTTCAAAAGTCTTTCATGCTCTGAATAATGTCTGACTGTGGGTCTATAGGTGTTTTCCCACCTGCTGCAGAAGAAAACTTCTGTGCTGATGGTTGAGTAAGGCATTGATCTAAGAGTATATGGGCATAGCAGAATGTCATTTAGTGTTTTTTTTTTCCCCACAGTAGTATTTGGTTTTACCCCAAGTCCCTGGATGATGTAGTTTCTGGTTCCTGCCCACCCAAGCAATGTAGAGTATGGGATCAATCTTGTGGAATGGTCTTAAGTCAAATCAGATATTGGTTGGCTTTGCGCTACAGTTGCACTAGCATATTTTGCAGGAAGGATACCATGGTAGATCAAAGGGTTTATGGCTGGTTTGGTGCTTACATTTCTCTATTGGTAGTGTATGAAGTACCTTCCTGTGCCAAAGAGGCTAGAACATAGAGGTGAAGGCTTTATGTAGACATCAGATTGACTTCTCCATATTCAGTAAGTTGTGTGGGTACTACTGTCTTCAACAATAAGACCTTCTATCAGTTTGTGGAGAACAACCTATTGTCTTGACAATAGCCTGGGTTGTTTGTGGATCCCACAGGACACCTGTGGCCAACAACTCAATTAGATCTAACATAATCCAGGTACTGGAAGTGTCATTTGGTGACAAAAGATGGCCAATTGGGATTCTGTCTCCCCAACTATTTGGTGATTTCATTTATGTTGTCTTCATATATGTATATATTTTAGGAAGATTTCACTGTATAAGGTTTTGATACTAATCCTCAAATGGCCTTTAATTTTAGTTATATCTCCCTATATTCCCTCCTTCATTCCCCTTTTAATTCTTCTCAACCTCTTGACCCTCCCATACCAGCCCCCACCACTTATCTAAAATTATCTATTCTATTTCCCTTTCCAATGAGATCTATCTGTACCCTCTAATCTCTTGCTCTATACCTCCCTTCTGTGGTTCTATGGGTTGTAGCTTGGTTATCATAGACTAACAGCTAATATACACATATTAACAAATTCATTCCATATTTGTCTTTCTGCATCTGGGTTACCTCACTCAGGATGATTTTCTCTAGTTTTATTTCCTTATCTACAAATTTCATGATGTCATCATTTTTAACAGACAAGCAATACTCCATTGTGTAATCCTGTACTGGATAATTTTATGTTACCTTGACAAAAGCTAAAGTCATCTGAGAGGAGGAAACATTAATTGAGAAAATGGCTCCATATAATAGAGTTTCAAAGGCAAGCCTGTAAGACATTTAAAGTTAGTGATTGATGGAGGAGGGCTCAGCTGCTGTGGATGGTGCCTTCCTTGGGCTGGTGGTCCTGAGCTTTATAAAAAAGCAGGCTGATCAAGTCATGAGGAACAAGCCAGTAAGCAGCACCTCTCCATGGTCTCTGTATCAGCTTCTGTCTCCAGGTTCCTGTTGTGCTTGATGCTGGTTCTTGTTTCATATCTCTCATTGCTAGAATCACCCTCATAGATTTCTGGGAGTTTCCATTGCCCTAGATTTCTAGCTCATTCAGAGATGCACTCCCCATGACAGTTATCTTTCTCAGTCCTCCCCCAACCTGATTCCTCCTGTTCCCACCCTCATACCATCCCCAATAATTATGTGTATATGCCTATGTGTCTGGGTCCAGATGGTCTGCAGTTCCTTTTTCAGACACAAACCCTAACAGATATGTGATCTCAGGATTGTTGAATATCAAGGCCTAGAACAAATGTCCCCCAGAACAAAACAAGAACACAAGAGTAAAGAAGTTCAGAAGGAGGAACTCAGAAAGAGGACACAGGAGACTACTCATGCTCTACCTGCAGAGCTATTGTTAATAGCTAGCCTAACAATATAGAAACAGTAGTAAGAAAAATAAAAAACTCTTCATTCCTAAACTGGATCCACAGTCCTATGTATGCATCTATAATTCCCCTCTTTTCTCGGACCCTGTCATACCTACAGGTGCACTAGTCACATGTGTATGTGATTACAGTTCTTTTGGGCACCCGAGACATAACTGGCTGACATGGGTGCTGGGAACCAAATTTGGATTCTCTTCAAGAGCAGTATGCACTATTAATAACTGAACCGCCTTTCCAGTCTTATAATGTAATTGGATAAGGAAGCACTCATCATAGACCCAGACACGATCCCTGAGGCTGAGAAGAGGCAAGGCTATGTGGAGTCTATTTTTTTCCTTTCTCTCTTTTCTGAGACAAGATCTCACTATGTGACCCTGAATAGTCTACATTTACTCTTTTGTTCTTGTTAGACTGGGATTTATGCACTTATGCATTAGAGTAACATTTTTGTGTAGTACGTAAAGATTATCCTTGTATTACTGAAATGCTGATTTCTATATCATGCAGAGTTGAGTACAGTACCAATTTTGGTAGTGTTATTTTATGAAGCATCACCTGTCTCAGTGTTTTGTAAACACTTGTCTCCATCACCTTCTGATTGGTCAATAAAAAGTTGATCAGCCAGTTAGCTGGGCCAGGGAAATAGGAAGGCTGAAATTCTGATACCACCCAGAGATCCCATGGAGAAGGAGGTAAAAAGACCCACAGGCAAAAGAAGGTAGAGAGACCATGTGGAAAGATCAAGAGATATCAGCGAGGCAGAGGATCCAGGAGAAGTTGTGAATGGGCAAGTTTCCAAGAGATTCACCATGATGACACACATGGAACAGATCAAACCAGGGTAAGACTCAGATTGAAGGTAAAGGACTACATGGCTAAGAAATAATGTAGAGGGTTAGCATAGATGAATATCTGCCCAGCCTAGGCTTTCAGCTTAATGGGTCTTTGTGTCAATTATTTGGGAGCTAACAGGAACAGATAAGGATTATTTGTTTAGAGGACAAGACTTACACATTTATTTTGAGAGTGCTATGTCCATATGTATTTATAAACATATACATGTGTGTAAAAGCTAGAAGTCAATGTCAGGTATTTTCTTCTATTTATCTCGAGACCTTACTTGAAAAAATATAATTTTACATCTATCTATCTATCTATCTATCTATCTATCTATCTATCTATCCATCTATCTATCTATCCATCTATCCATCCATCCATCTATCAGTGTGTGAGTGTGTGTGTACCCTGTTGTATGTATGAAGGTCAGAAAATTCTTTTTAGGAATTGCTTCTCTATTTCCACTCCCAGCTGGGTTCCAGGATAAAAGCCAGGTTGTTAGGGTTGGCAGAAAGTGGCTTTACCCACAAAATCCTTTCACTAGCCTCATTCTTTTGAGACTGAGTCTCACACTGGACCTGGAGCTCACCAATTGGCTAGACTATCTGGTCAGAAAAGTCCAGGGAGGCTCATCTCCTCTCCCACCAGTCCTGGAGTTACCATTATCTGCCATCACTGGGCTTTTTAAAAACACCTGGGTGCTGAGAATCTGAAACCGGATCCTCATATTTGCATGGTAAATACCTTACAGACTGAGGCATCTCCCTGCCTCCCTTTTCATCATTGTTGGGATCAAACTCAGGGTTTCACACAAATTAGGCAAGTGCTCTACAACTGAGCTACATCCCCAGCCTTGGTCTTAGTATTTTTCTGTTAACATATGAGCCCTTTAGGTAGTCTAACTTAGAAATTAAAGACTTATTTTTTTTTTTTTATTATGGAAACATTTAAGTATACCTAAAAGTAGAAGAAAATTGTATGAAGAACCCTGTGTGCTGGCTTCAGCCAGGTTCATCCGACACTAGCATGATGTCATCTATTTCTGTTTAATATGCTCTTTACTCTCCTATTGAAATAGAAATTCCTTGAAGTGAATCGTATTTTAGCAAAATAATGATCATCTTCTCTTACTAAACCCAAACTTGGGAGGGGAAGGAAGCATGTTAGTTTATAGGTGGAAAACACTCTGCCAGACCTCTGTCAGGAACTTAGCTCTGAGTTTCCTGCTGTTCTTTCGCTATCCCAGAAGCTAGGTGTGAGTTGCTCTTTCTTTGCTGAAGCCCTTGGAGGTGAAAAAACTGTCAGAGGTCTCACAGCTAGGGCGTTATGCAACAGGGATGGAGTTTTCTTTTTTGTTACTGGATATTTTATTTATTTACATTTCAAATGTTATCCCCTTCCCAGTTTCCCCTCTGGAAACCCCCTATCTCATCCTCCCTCTCTCTGCTTCTATGAGGGTGCTTCCCCACCCACCCACCCACTCCCACCTCACCACCCTGGCATTCCCCTACACTGGGGCACTGAGTTTTCACAGGACCAACAGCCTCTTCTCCCATTGATGCCCAACAAGGCCATCCTCTGCTACATATACAGCTGGAGCCATGGTCCCTCCATGTGTACTCCTTGGTTGGTGGTTTAGTCCCTGGGAGCTGTGGGGGTTCTGGTTGGTTGATATTGTTCTTCCTATGGGGTTGCAAACCCCTTCAGGAACTGAGTTTTCTTTGTCTCTTAAAGCTTGTCCCTTACCCAGACATTACACAAAAATTGGCTCATCTAAATTTCACTTTTGATCAATTTGAAATCAATGGAGTGGAGATCATTACATCTGTTATCAAGCCCTCATTTTTGCATAGTTTCCATGTTAGAGGTAAATCATATTTACTCAAGGGACAGCTTTTATAAACAGTGTGGTCACTGGGAGTGCTTATGTATCTTTTTTATCATGTGTATAAGGATGATCTAATAATAAGACAAAAGAAAAAATAAGGCTTTGTGCATACTTGCCTTCTGAAAAAAACCCACAAGGCATGGACATGAATGGAAGAATTAGTTTTGCACAAAACAGTTGATTTTACTGCTTAGTGTCCTTCACTCAGTTCCACATTGATTTGGAAAATTCGGGCAGAAGAAATCTTTGCTTTGAAGCCATGTGGATTTGTATTATGTGTGTTGGCTTCTCCAGGTTTTGGCTATGAGTCCTTGTGTACTCATGAAGACCAGAAGTCTAGTTCTCGATTTTCTCATCTATTATGAATGGCATGCATAAAAGTCTGAGAAAAGTCAACTCTGTGGAGAGGGCTGAGCATTTGGGATATTCTCCTCCCCCTTCCTCTTTGTCCCTATCTCCATGCATTTTGAGTTTTTCTTCTCCTACTCCATTCCATTTACACGTCATGGTGGAGGCTGCATTTACAGTCTCAAATCCTGGCTCTTTTTATTTAGAATTTGTGCTAACTTAGCTTCTCCATCTTCACTCTCTCTCCTTCAGATTTTTAAGTGACAAGACCTGGTTACTACTGTATATTATTTTCATAGATTATTTTTACTGCATTTTTTCATATAAGCTACCTGAAGCTCTTTCAGGAAGTTGGCAGGGAATGAATTATCTGCCCTATTATTTAGTGTCACATTCTTTAGAGGATTATGAAGCAGTATGCACTTCTCTAGCCACACCATTGTCATCATTGCATTGTCAATATCAATTAAGGCTGAGAACATCTGATGAATACCAGGAGTGGTCAGAGAAATGTAGGGTCAGATTGGCTAATGGACATTTTGACAGCCTGGCATTGTCTTCAGATCAGTTTATAAGGATGCTTTAATTATCTTGGCAACTCTCCTTGAAGCCCTCTCCAAGTACCTACTATTAAAAGGTCTTCTCATCAGCACAACCAAAATTATCAATAATTAAAATGTCATAAGCCTCCTACCTCTCTGTTGGACTCATCATATAGATGAATGCTAAGATTTTTATAGTCTGAGATGGAAGCTGATTTTTCTGGTTGCCACTGGAAACAGTTAAGACCTCTTGAAGCACTAAATAAGCTCTTCAGGTCAATACAGCTTATTCATATTGTGACTACTGAATGCATCAAATTGGATTAAGTATTCTTTTATACAGAACTAAAAAGAACATCTCATCAGAAATTGGCACATTACAAGTTGGCACAGGTAAGCTTACACAAAGAGATTAGATATCCATGTATACTGTCTTGAGGCCAGCTAGGGAGGCAGGAAGTTAAGGAGACATGGAAATGGAAAGGATTCTTCACTGTTGATCCTGGTTCCTCTTGGCAGCTGGAAATGAGGAATCTCAGCATGATCAATGTTTTCTGTGAAGATTCATGACACAGAGAACAATACTCCTTGTATTTGGATGTTTTCAATTAAGAATGTTAAAATAGGACTGGAAATACAGCTCAATGTTTAAGGGCACTTCCAGAGAACCTGTGTTCACTTCCCAGTATCTATATCAGTCAGGTGGCTCACAACTATGACTCCAGCTCCAAGAAGGAGATCTGCTCATCCCCTCTTCTGACATCTACGAGCACGTGTGAGCACACGTGCGAGCGCACACACACACACACACACACACACACTCACTAATATGGCCTCATTTCTCTCTCAGATATTTTCTAGAAATCTCATAAACAAGACTATTAATATTGTTTACTAGCAAAACATTCAGACTTTCTATGTAACCTCTATAATCTAGGATGATACCTCATCAGCCATCCAACCTAAAGCAGGAAATGTCCTATGATCTCTCTTAAATTTCTTAGCAAGTCTTTAAACATAGAAGTTCAGAACCCACCTAAAGTATAAGATGGCTATTGGGAAGGCAATTGACTGATTTTCTTGAGAAGCTCATATACTTTGTGTGGGTCTTATTCTTTTCTAAGTGCTTCTCTTTCTATTAACCCCATTAAATCTGTGTTAAATTAAACTCCAACTCTGTTCCATACAGACTGATTCTGAAATTCCTCGCTGCAGTTAAGTGAAGAATACTAGGTTGCCTGTAGGAGTGAGTTTTGCAAAGAATTCTTCAGGATGTTACAAATGATAGCTGTGGCCTTGTCTCCAGCTCTTGCCTCACTGTTGAGGCTAGCATGACTCAAGTACATTTAAAATTAACTGCAATTTTGACTGTGTTGAGATCTATGGAAAATAATAGCTGGAGAGATGGCTCAGCAGTTAAAAGCACATATTGTTCTTGCTGAGGACCAGAATTTGGGTCCTTGGTTCCCAGCACCCACATTAGTCAGCTCATACCCATCTGTAACTCCAACTCCAGGGGATCTAGTACCTTCTTTAGGTCTCTGTGCACACATATAGCATGTATATACTTACACATAAATTAATAAATTTAATAAATAGGTCTGTACACGTATACCCATGTATATTCTC
Source organism: Rhynchomys soricoides (assembly GCA_019843965.1). Taxonomy (NCBI): domain Eukaryota; kingdom Metazoa; phylum Chordata; class Mammalia; order Rodentia; family Muridae; genus Rhynchomys; species Rhynchomys soricoides. Next base: position 6,446,824 of record JADRCH010000108.1, on the reverse strand, counting down.
TGACTCTGTCTGTCTTACACACACACACACTCACACACACACACACACACACACACGTGCACACGCGCATATATAAACTTCTTTACACTAAAAATTAACCAGAAGTAGTTTAGAGTATTAGGGAGAAATTTAAGGTTATGAATCCAGAAGCTGTTACCTTCTCTAATGTGAAATGATAAACTTCCGATTCCTCAGGGTAAGGTGGAATTTTCATGTCCTCTCCTTTTGTTGAGAGGGTAGTGTAAGATGAGCAATGCTTAGTAACCTTAAAATTACAAGGTTAAAATAAAACAGAAACAATGAAACTTCTAACATTTCATCCGAGGCAAATCTAGGTGTAAACAGTGACAGACTGGTTGGGGAAATGGTAACAGGATAAGGAAGTAGCCTGCCGGACTAGTGTGTCCCTGAGCAGTCTCCTCCCTGTATATTAGTTCCCGACTTCCTAAGCTCGAGACAGATGAGAGCTGAGTGTGTTTGGGTGATAAAGATGTGTAGAAACTGCTAAAATACAAACCTATACAAAATCCAGGTCCTTGCACAATACAGGCTGACTGTTCACTATGTCTCTGGGCCAGGCCTTTGGCAGCATTCGTCAGAGATGAAGTATCTCTGCTCTATGTGCTATTGGCTGAGTGCCCCTGTGCTGGTTCTTTATCTGAAAGGAGGAGTTGGATGTAGTGTCTAAGAGGGTCTTAATTAGTACCAGCTTGGATGTTCTTCGTCTTCTGGCTTATTTCAGTTGTTTTTCTCCTGGACTTTGTTCTGATGGGGTCTCCTACTCCATCAGGACAACTGGCCTTCTTTATGTGGCAACTCATGTATTGAGAACACATTAGCAGGTTTCTTGCCGTGGTCTTAGTCAGAATCAGACATATGTTTGCCTAGACTTAAAGGTAGGACAACAGATAGGAGATGTGCCATGGAGCACAGAAATTGAGGGCGGTCACCTTAGCAAGTAATATCCCATAGATGGTTACCTCCATCTTTATTGAGATGAATCACACTTCTGCCTTATATCACAAGCTTCAAATGTGATTAATTTTCCTTTCATTGAAAACGGTATGGGAGGAAGTCCACTGTTTAACTTCAGGCTTGATCCTTATTCAGCCATTAATAAATAGTGTGGCCTTGTTGTCTATCAGTGACAGTGGGAGATAGTCTGTTGTTCCATGTTGGAGCCTGCAGAGTAAAAAGCCCTTACTTTCAGGTGACCTGTTGTTTTCTGGGTTTTGATGTGGTTTTTTTTTTTTTTTTTTTTTTTTGAGTTTAAGTAGCCCAGAGAGTGACCTGGAGCTCACTACAAAGCCCAAACTGCACCCAAACTCCTGGTGAAACTCCTGAATAATGAGATTACACACATGAACCATTAGACCTCATTTGAAGCTGTGATTTTGATTTTGGGATGACTTATAAAAATTAATTTTTTTTCCCTTAGAAAGAGGTAAGAGAAAAGGCTACTATGCACTCAAGACTTAAGCATGGAGAGGGTGGTGGTAATTGTTGTTGTTGGTGATTAAGTTATTGCAACAGGCCTCTAGATCTTAGTACAACTGATGTCATGTTAGAGGCACCATCACAACCTCAAAACCCAACACGTAGGCCTCAATACCTGCCAAAACAGGAACAAAGTCATAATCCATCAAAGACCTAAACCCTAATTCCAGGAAAGTCCTTAAATATATTAACCTTTCTTTTTGACCTCTGTACTTATGTTTCTTGCTAACTGAAGTATGATAACCAAGACGTGGTTTTTGTGCATAAAAGACAGAGGTCTGTGAGGCTTGGAAGTGAAGGATTTGGGCAAATTCCCCACATAGACACTGGCCAGCAATTAAGACTTTCTGTCCTGCTTTAAGAGTCTGTGACACTCTCTGGTGGGCTTACCTCAGAACATTATGACATGCCAGGAGGTCCCCAGAGACTGAGATGCTAGGACACTGGGGTCTTAGATCTTCTCCGAGATGATACTGTAGAAAACAGAATTTCTAGGGGGTATGTACCTTGAGATATTCCAGGGCCCTACTATCCCAGTGGCTCCTGATGCCTCCACCCAAAAAAATGGGAAATTACAGAAAGCCACCTGAATCTGTTACCTCTGAAAGTAAGTCTTTTGAATGGTGACTTTTCAATAGGATACTTAAGAAAGGCTGAACATTGCCCTAACTTTAGTGCTCAGGATCCATCTGTCTAACATGAGCTAGGTTACACATAAACCCTAATTCCTGGAGCATCTTTGAGATTCTTATTGGGTGTTGACTTCCATAGACCAAGATGTACCAGAAAACCAGCAAGCAACTAATATTGCTTTTGTTAGGCAGCTGGCCATACCTATTAGAAAGAAACTTCAGAAGTTATAAATGTTTGAAGGTGTACTGCACTGGGTTGGTGGGAGGGAAGCTTAGCCAGGGCAGGTGGTTACAATGCAGGGCCTCTATACATACCAGGGAAGAGCTTTGGAGAACTGGTTCAGTTTTTTTTTTTTTTTTTTTTGGGAGGGAAAGGGAGTATGTATGCTCCTGGGGAGGTAGGCAGGATTTCTTGGGCAAGGTTTGTGTGTCTATCTTCAGTTAGACAAGACATGAGTATTGAAAGATACTTCATCTGCATTCTTAGAAAACAGAGGGCCCTGAGGAGAACTCTTGTAAGGGCAAACAAAGAATGAGGTCTTATAACTGTCAGGGTATTAAATTTTTACTAGAGTTGGTAGTGGGGCAACTGACTTTCTGGTGCCAGGTTATGGGAGGGGAGGGAGCCAACACCTGCTGTCCTCAGAAGAGGGATCCAGGGTTGAAGCTCTCCTCCATCCTTCTGTTTATCCTGGGCAATTGTGATCCCACAATGTCTTACTCACTGTTCTATTGCTATGAACAGAAATCATGACCAAGGAAATTGTGGTAGTTTGAATAAGAATGACCCCATTGACTCATGTGTGTGAATGTTTAGCCCACAGGGAGTGGCATTATTAGCAGGTGGCCTTGTTAGAATAGGTTGACTTTGTTGGAGGAGGTGAGTCACTGCGAAGTTGGGCATTGAGGTTTTATAAACTTGAGTTTGGCCAGTGTGTTTTGGTCTCCTTATGTTGCCTGCCAATCAAGATGTAGAAGTTTCAGCTCTTTCTCCAGATGTCTGTCTGTACGCACAATGCTCCTTGCTATGATGTAATGGATTAAACCTCTGAACTGTAAGTCAGCCCCAATTAAATGTCTTTCTTTGTAAGAGTTGTTGTGGTCATGGTGTTGCTGCACAGTAATAGAAACCCTAACTAAGACAGAAACTTTTATAAGAGAAAACATTTAATTGGGAACTTGCTTACAGTTCCAGAGGTTTAGACTATTGCTACCATGGCAGGGAGGATGGAGCCATGCATGGTGCTGTAGCAGTAGTCGAGGGTTACATCTTCCTGATCCACAGACTGAGAGGGAGAGACTGGGCCTGACATGGGCCTTTGAAATCCCAAAGCCCATCACTAGTGACATGGTTCTTCTAATAAGCCACACCTCCTAATCCTTCTAATCCTTTCAAGGAGTTCTAATTCCTGGTGACTAAGAATTTAAATATGTGTGCTTACAGGGCCATTCTTTTTCAAACTACCACAGAGGGTATGAATAGGTCTCAATTATTAGAAATTGCTCAGAAGATTTAACAATAACCATGACTCTATAGAAGAAAAGCCAAGTGAAAGATTAACCTGAGAAGTTGTAGGCAGTGCTCAGCAATACCAATAAAAGAGTTTCCAGAAGGGGAAGCCAGAGACACTGGGGAATGAAAAGGCTACAAAAAAAGAAATGTAATTTTTTGGGGAAAAAAGGACACTGAAAGAAAGATGCCCCACCCTCCATTTGTGTCAGGACTGATGGGTGTTAGACTTCATTCCACTGAGACCTTAGAAGCTCAGGGTAACAGTAAAGTTAGGGGGCAAGTTTCTTAAATTCCTGTTGATATAGGAGCAGTCTGCACAGTCCTGAAAGAGCAGGTTGGACCAGAAATGTCTCAATGAACCACTGGACAGATTCTGTTTCTGTGGATAACTTCTTAGAGAGTGAACTTGAGGCAATGTACTGTGACCCTCTTCTTTGTAGTTGTGCCAGACTGTCTCTATCCCATAATTGTGAGAAACTTATTACAAAAAGTACAGACCACTATATCTTATGATGAGGTTAGTGACCACCTTACTCTGAATAAAATTTCAGCCTTCAACCCAACCATCCTATTGCAATATGACAACCAAATAGATTCCCTTTATAATTGCCTGGAAGTCATTGATAGGTTGTCACTTCTGTCATATCTGACCTAACAGCTGAAAATCAGAAGAGGTATTATATATTGGTGGGAACTGCCCTGGCCCGCAGGGTCATCAACGTGGACCTAAGGAGGGGACGGACAAATGGGGGACAAGAGACAGCAAGGAAGGGGAGCAAGTGGTGCATTCTGATCAAGCTCCCGAAGTTTATTTCAGGATAGCAGCTTAAAAAGACAGGCGGGCAGGAAGGTTACACATGGCCCAAGGCCAACCCACTACAGTAACCAATTTTCAGGAAATACCAGACATTCTTTCAATTCCTGGGACCCGATACCACAAACACCCTGTCCTTTCTAACCTTGCACCTTAACTGACAGCAGGTAATTTCATGGGTTTGGCCCTCAGCATCTCTTGGGTTTGGCTCTGGACAGGAACAGTATTATTCAGAATGGAATAAGGTATTCTGGAGGTGTCAGTTGTCACCTTGGTCAGGACTATGTGGGTTCAGTCCCTCAGTTAAGAGACTTCAACACAAAGGGCTGAACTTCTGGCATTAACACAGACACTTTGTTGGGAGAAGAGAAAAGCCATCATTGTGTGCATAGTTTGTGTACATTTGCATTGGCCCCTGTGCATGGGGTCCTTTGTCAAGAAAGGTGACTCCTCACCTTGGCCTGAAAGAAAATAAAAAACAGAAGAAATCATGATCCTGGTAGATGCCACCAGTATGGCATCTCCAGATCTTGGTTACCCTGCCTGAACCCAAATTGTTCCAGCACCCAAGCTACACACAGGAAGAAACCAAGTGGGCAAACAGGGAAGATGCCAGACAGGAGGTAAATGGATGCTGTTTCTTGCTGGATGGGAGATCCATATTCCTTGGAGCTATCAGAAAATAGATGACCACAAAACATCACCAGACCACCCATCTTAGGGGCATTCAAAGTTGCTGAGTTACTTGGTCCCAGATATTACATCCCTCAATTAGACAATCTTGTCAAAAACAATTGTATCTCGATCTATCCTTTGTGTACAAGTGAACCCAAAATAAGGAAGAAAATCTCCAGAAGAAATTTTTATAAATAAGCATCTCTGAAGAACAACATTGGGACCTTCTGTAGATAAGCAGAAACCTATCCTATGTGAATAGAGACAGCCTAAGTGGTCATCAAAAAACTTCTATAAGAGTTGAGTCACAGATTTGGATTGTCCCTGTCCGTGGGATCTGACAATGCCCAGGCGTTCATGGCCAAAGTTTCCCTAAATCCAGTAAAGGTCCTAAATGTTGATGGAAACCATATTATACTTCGAGACCACAGAGTTCAGGGCAGGTAGAAGGAAGGGATAAATTGGACCTTGAAGGAAACTTTGACTAAATATGTCCTTGAGACTAGGAAACTTTTGGGCCAACTTCCTACAACTTGCCCTCCTAAGGACCAGTGGCACCCTATGTCAGGAAACTTTCACCCCATTTGAAAGTATGTTTGGGAGGCCTCTGCCTATCCTACCTAAGTTAAAATATTCAAAAGGCTGAAATTACTAACCATTCTATCCTCAAGTCCTTACAGGCTTTGAAACAAGTCGGGAAGATTATTCATAAGATAGTTTGAGAGACCAGTCTCTTGCGCAATACCATGCAGTTTTTATCACTACTGCTCTGTAGTACAGCTTGAGGTCAGGGAGGCTGATTCCCCCAGAAGTCCTTTTATTGTTGAGAATAGTTTTTGCTATCCTGGGTTTTTTGTTATTCCATATGAATTTGAGAATTGCTCTTTCTAAGTCTATGAAGAATTGAGTTGGAATTTTGATGGGGATTGCATTGAATCTGTAAATTGCTTTTGGCAGGATGGCCATTTTAACTGTATTAATCCTGTCAATCCATGAGCATGGGAGGTCTTTCCATCTTCTGAGGTCTTCTTCGATTTCTTTCTTCAGAGACTTGAAGTTCTTGTCATACAGATCTTTCACTTGTTTGGTTACAGTCACACTGAGGTATTTTATATTGTTTGTGACTATTGTGAATGGTGTCATTTCCCTAATTTCTTTCTCACCCCATTTATCTTTTGAGTAGATTAAGACTATTGACTTGTGTGAGTTAATTTTATATCCATCCACTTTGCTGAAGGTGTTTATCAGCTGTAGCAGATCTCTGATGGAGTTTTTCGGGTCACTTAAGTATACCATCATATCATCTGCAAACAGTGATATTTTGATTTCTTCCTTTCCAATGTGTTTCCCTTTGACCTCCTTTTGTTGTCTAATTGCTTTAGCTAGAACTTCAAGTACTATATTGAATAGATAGGGAGAGAGAGGGCAGCCTTGCCTAGTCCCTGATTTTAGTGGGATTGCTTCGAGTTTCTCTCCATTTAGTTTGATGTTGACTGCTGGTTTGCTATATATTGCTTTTACTATGGTTAGATATGCTCCTTGAATTCTTCACCTTTCCAAGACTTTTATCATGAAGGGATGTTGAATTTTGTCAAATGCTTTCCAGCATCTAACGAGATGACCATGTGGTTTTTTCTTTGAGTTTGTTTATGTGGTGGATTACATTGATGGATTTCCGGGTATTGAACCATACCTGCATCCCTGGGATGAAGCCTACTTGATCATGGTGAATGATCATTTTGATGTGTTCTTGGATTCAGTTTGCGAGAATTTTGTTGAGTATTTTTGAATCAATATTCATAAGGGAAATTGGTCTGAAGTTTTCTTTTATTGTTGGGTCTTTGTGGGGTTTTGGTATTAGTGTGATTGTGACCTCATAGAATGAACTGGGCAGTGTTCCTTCTGTTTCTATTTTGTGGAATAGATTGAAGAGTATTGGTATTAGGTCTTCTTTGAAGGTCTGATAGAATTCTGTACTGAACTCATCTGGTCCTGGGCTTTTTTTGGTTGGGAGACTTTTAATGACTTCTATTTCTTTAGGGGTTATGGGACAGTTTAAATGGTTTATCTGATCCTGACCTAACTTTGATATTTGGTATATGTCTAGAAACTTGTCCATTTCATCCATATTTCCCAATTTTATTGAGTATAGGCTTTTGTAGAAGGATCTAATGATTTTTTTAATTTCCTCAGAATCTGTTGTTATCTCTCCATTTTCTTTTCTAATTTTGTTAGTTTGTATACTGTCTCTGTGCCCTGTGGTTAGTCTGGCTAAGGGTTTATCTATCTTGTTGATTTTCTTAAAGAATCAGCTCCTGTTTTTGTTGATTCTTTGTATAGTTCTTTTAGTTGTAGTTTAAAATCTACTTGGTTGATTTTAGCCCTTAATTTGATTATTTCCTGCCTTCTACTCCTCTTGGGTGTATTAGCTTCTTTTTGTTTTAGAACTTTCAGGTGTGCTGTTAAGCTGCTAGTATATGCTAGTATATGCCAGTTTCTTTTTGGAGGCATTCAGAGCTGTGAGTTTTCTTCTTAACACTGCTTTCATTGTGTCCCATAGGTTTGGGTATGTTGTACTTTCCTTTTCATTAAATTCTAGGAAGTCTTTAATTTCTTCCTTTATTTCTTCCTTGACCAAGTTATCACTGAGTAGAGTGTTGTTCAGCTTCCATGTGTATGTGGGCTTTCTGTTGTTGTTGTTGCCTTTGAAGATAGTGATCTGATAAGAGGCATGGGATTATTTTAATCTTCTTATATCTGTTGAGGTTTGTTTTGTGACCAATTATATGATCATATGTGCTGAGAAGAAGGTATATTCTTTTGATTTAGGATGAAATGTTCTATAGATATCTGTTAAATCCATTTGGTTCATAACATCTGTTAGTTTCACTGTGTCTCTGTTTAGTTTGTGTTTCCAAGATCTATCCATTGATGAGAGTGGAGTGTTGAAGTCTTCCACTATTATTGTGTGAGGTGCAATGTGTGCTTTGAGCTTTAGTAAAGTTTCTTTTATGAATGTGGGTGCCTTTGCATTCAGGGCATAGATGTTCAGAATTGAGAGTTCTTCATGGTAGATTTTTCCTTTGATGAGGATGAAGTGTCCTTCCTTATCCTTTTTGATGACTTTTGGTTGAAAGTCAATTTTATCCGATATTAGAATGGCTACTCCAGCCTGTTTCTTGGGGCCATTTGCCTGGAAAATGTTTTCCAGCCCTTTACTCTGAGGTAGTGTTTGTCTTTAACAAGGAGGTGTGTTTTCTGGATGCAGCAAAATGCTGGGTCCTGTTTATGGATCCAGTCCATCAGTCTGTGTCTCTTTTTTTTGGGAATTGAGTCTATTGATGTTAAGAGATGTTAAGGAATAGTGATTGTTGCTTCCTGTTATTTTCGATGTTATTTTTGTTAGTGTGGCTATATTCTTTTGAGTTTGTTGAAAGATTACTTTATTGATTTTTCTAAGGTGTAGTTTCCCTCCTTGAGTTGGCGTTTTCCATCTATTATTCTTTGTAGGGCTGGGTTTGTGGAAACATACTGTGCCAATTTGGGTTTGTCATAGAATATTTTGGTTTCACCATCTATGATAATTGACAGTTTTGCTGGGTATAGCAGCCTGGGCTGGCACTTGTGCTCTCTTAAGAGTCTGTATGAGATCTGCCCAGGATCTTCTAGCTTTCATAGTCTCTGGTGAGAAGTCTGGCGTAATTCTGATAGGTTTGCCTTTATAAGTTACTTGACCTTTTCCCCTTACTTTCTTTCCTTATTTTGTGTACTTGGTGTTTTGACTATAATGTGATAGGAGAAATTTCTTTTCTGGTCCAATTTATTTGGAGTTCCATTGGCTTCTTGCATATACAAGTTCATCTCTTTCTTTAGGTTAGGGAAGTTTTCTTCTATAATTTTGTTGAAGATATTTACTGGTCCTTTAAGTTAGGATTCTTCACTTTCTTCTATATGTATTATCCTCAGGTTCTGTCTTCTCATTAGATCCTGGATATCCTGGATGTTTTGGGTTAGGAGCTTTTTGCATTTTGCATTTTCTTTGATTGTTGTGTCCATGTTTTCTATGGTATCTTCTGCACCTGAGATTCTCTCCTCTATCTCATGTATTCTGTTGGTGATGCTTGCATCTATGATTCCTGATTTCTTTCCTAGGTTTTCTAGCTCCAGGTTTGTCTCCCTTTGTGATTTCTTTATTGTTTCTATTTATATTTTTAGTTCTTGGATGGTTTTGTTCATTTCCTTTGTCTGTTTGATTGTGTTTTCTTTTGATTGTGTTTCCCTATAATTCTTTAAGGGATTTTTGTTACCTTTTTAAGGGCTTCTAGTTGTTTACCTGTGTTCTCTTATATTTTTTTAAAAGGGAGCTATTTATTTCCTTCTTAAAATCTTCTATCATCATCATGAAAAGTGATTTTAAATCTGAGTCTTGCTTTATTAATATGTTGGGGTATCCAGGGCTTGCTCTCGTGTGAGAGCTGGGTTCTGATGATGCCAAGTAGCCTTGGTTTCTGTTCCTTATTTTCTTGCCCTTGCCTTCTACCATCTGGCTATCTCTGGTATTAGCTGGTCTCACTCTCTGACTGGGGCTTGACCTTCCTGCAAGCCTCAGTGTCAATACTCCTTGAAGACCAGTTTTCTCTGAGAAGAATTTGGGTTTGGTGAGCTGTGGTACAGGGTCAGCTCTAGGGTGCAGACAGAAACCAGAAGGATCTAGTCCCCAGATGTCCCTTGGTTACTGTGTCCTGGCTCTGCAAGGATCCCTCTTGATCCAATGAATTTGAACAGAAGTGGTGGTCTTGCCTCTGCTTGCAGGTGTGTTGGCATTCTTGGGATACCAGTTCTCTCCTGGCACTCCCCTGCCACCAAAAGAAACCAGAAACCACTCCTCAGTCCTTGTGTCCTGGATATTCCAGGTGGGTCTGTCTGAGCAGACAGGCTTGCCCACACTCCTGGGAGTCTAGCTTTCTCCCCACACTCTTTGGCTATGGAGCTCTGGTGGCCCAGGCAGAGGTCTCCAGCCACAGATAGAAACCAGAAGGCTCCTTCCCCAGCTGTTCCTCAGTCCCTGTATCCCAAGGATTCCGGGCAAGTCTTGCTGAGCAGTGTTGTTCCTCTTTCCGCCTCTCACGGGCTTTTCCACACTCCTGGCCAGCTAGCTTTCTCCCAGCGCTTTTTGGCTATGGAGCCCTGGTGGCCCAGGCAGAGGTCTCCCTCCACAGATGAAAACTGGAAGCAAATTAAAACACTTTAAAATATATAATTTCTCTTTAAAAGTCTAATGTCTCTCAATTGTTAGTTCCTTTCCTTGGCTTCATACATTCAGCTTCCTCAGAGTCTGGGTGGTAAATCCCAATGGAAACCTCTTATGCGGCATTTCTCCAGAATCAGCACTCAATGATATTGATCTCTTTGCCTTTGAATTTGCTTAGGGCTCTGAATGAGGGTAACTGTGCTCAAAAGGAGGCTATGCACACAATTTATGGTATAAACCTGCATACTGTTGAGTGTGGAAGGCAGAGCTATTTATAATCAAACCAAAAAGAAGCCAGGCATGCAGCCAAGGAAAACTTGTTGTAGGCAATTGCTAGGCAGGGGTAAAGTTGAGGAAGTGTTTATTGCTTTGAATAAGAATTTTGAAAGGTTTATTTATATTAAGTATATTCAAATTAAAGATATTGTAGGACAGATTCAAAAGTTCATATGAGGAGGATCAGATTTGAGCAACAGCAGTACAGTATTTTCTGCCTTCTATAACTCTAGGTTTCTCTTGCACCATGTTTATCTTCTTTGTGAGAGTTAAAAAATAAAATGGGAATTCCTTAAAAGGGAATTAGTTGAGTCTATTTGAAGCACCTCTACCTTCCAACTGTTTTTCTCTCTAGACCTTCTTAAAGTTTCTCCTAATATATAATTCCAGGGAAGAATGGCTATTGGGAGAATGACTGAGGGAATCACAGCTACTAAATGCACAGAGGTGATTACATCTATACGCTCTCACATGAGTCTTAGAAGCAGCAGGCACAGAAGTTCTCATCTCAGAAAGAAGCACTCACATGTGGTGAGTGAAAGATGCCGACATAGTGAAGGGATGGAGACAGATTGAAACTGGATAAATGGCACCATAATTTTGTGCCTAGATGGTTATAAATATCAGGTCCTCATCTCTTGACTAAATGAGTAGCTACTCTGTTTTTTAAAATGTCAGCATACAGAATAATGGTTTTATGTGCAATTCTCATATATGTACACCACTTTACTTTTTATTAACACCTGTACATTATTGCTACTTCAGTACCACTGGGTGCACCTTGCCCGGCATGCTGGAAGTATAGCACAGAGTCTACAGCTGAGTCAATATCAAGTGACTTTTCTTCTCTAGAAGCCTGTATCCTGTGTACTGGCATGATGGAAGGTAGCAGTCTAAATTGTCTGCATTTGAGATGACTTCCTGGAGGGCTTCTCAGAAGTTCCTTACCCATGGCTATGCTTCAAAGTTTTTCATATATGCTACCTTCTCATAATTTTAGGTCTTTGGATGGATTTTTCTACAGAATGAGAGATAAGGTTCTAGTTTCTTTCTTACGTTGGTATCTTGCTTTTACAGTACTAATTTGTGAGAGGATGACTTTTCTCCAGTTCATGTTTCTGTCATCTTTGTGTTTTTATTTTGTTTCTGCATCATTTATTCTGCTCCACTTCTGTGCTGTGTCAGTACCATGCTGTTTTTGTCACTATGGATCTGTGGTATAACGTAATAGCACATACTGTGATTACTGTGATGGTTCCAGCACCCCTCAACCTCCAGGATTGCTTTGGCTATGTATGTATAGTATTTTGTATTCTCATATCTATAAAGATTACCTTTTTTATTTCTGAGAAGACTGTCACTAGGCTGTGATAGTAATTTCATTGTACCTGCAGACCACTTTTTGGTAATATAGATATGTTCATTGTAAGCCCCTTGAGGCATGTGACTGGCCAGTTTCCTCCCCTGAGGACTTCCAATAGTCAGATTTCACCCATAGAACACTAATAGTCTTAATAGCTGGCCAGACCCAGCCTCTGCCCTGGAAATTAAAAAGCCCAATCTCAGGAGTTGAAATACCACCAAGCCCTGGATGTAAAATCCCACCAATCTCCACCCTGGAAATCTCGACCCTGCAAAACTCCCCACCCTAGAAACCCTATATAAACCCTGTCTTCTGCTCAGTTCTCTGAAGCTTCTCACCCGAGCAAAGGTGAGAAGAACCTTCTGCGTTCTTCCCTGCCAATAAATCTTTTCTGTGAAGTTTGTTGTGCAGTGTTACTTTGTGGTATTTCTTGGCTCCTGGCTGCTGGGATACGTTTCCCTTCTGAGCCATAGTACATTGAGAAAACCTTCCCCTGCTCATCCAGAGCAGAGCTGTAACCCCTTCATTGAGGAATTCTTTACCCCTAGAGCTGTAACAATTACATTGATGACATAAATTCTGCTAATCTGTGAGCATAGGTCTTTCTATCCCACAGTGCTTACTTCAATTTGTATAATGTTTTAAAGTCTCACCTTACTTCCTTAGTTAGGTTTATTCCTTGCTATTTTACTTTTAATTTTCATTACATCTATCCATCTGTCTGCCTGTCTATCTATCTATCTATCTATCTATCTATCTATCTATCTATCTATCTATAGTGTGTGTGTGTGTGTGTGTGTGTGTGTGTGTGTGTGTGTGTGTGTATGTACATGCATGTGCACATATGTGGGGAGTGCATACATGTGGAGGTCAGTAGGCTACTTGTTGGAGTTGATTCTTTCTACCATGTGAGTCCTGGGGATCAAACTCAAACTCAGATCATCAGACTTGGTGGCATTCACCTTTACCCACTGATCCATCTCACTTATCTTAGTATTTTATTTTTTAAAGTGATTGTGAATAGGATTATTTTTCTAATTTCTTTCTCGGTACATTTACCATTGGTATGCAGAAAACCACTGATATTCATATGTTGATTTGTTGTGGTGTTTTTCAATGATTTTTATTATTTTTATTTATTTATTTTGAATTCATGGATGTATACAGTATATCTTGATCATTTTACCACTCATTACTTTTTGATACGCTCTCTGAACACACCCCTTTGCACCTTCTTCTCCTCATGCTTATCCTCCCTCCCTCCTCCTTATCTTCTTCTTCAGATAACCCCAGAATCTGATTAGTTTTGCCCATATACTGGAGCATAGGCAACCTACCAGGGACCACATTTCTGAAGAAAAAAATGATGCTCCCTTGCCAGAAGCCAACAACTGCTTCTCAATTGCTATTGCAAAGGAAAGCACATCTTGCCTGGGTGGTTGGTATTGTAACAAACAGGATATAGTGATGTGATATATATATATATATATTTGTGTGTTTATATTTTTCATCCACAAGAAGCTTGAATAACATTTTCTGAAGAGTAGAATCATCTGAGAACATGTTAGAGATGCAGGCGTTCAGGTCCTACTCTAAATATGGTGGGTCAGAGTCCATACACCACACATTTCCTCATTTAGGATGGGGATCACTGTACTAGAGGAGCAAACATCTGACAAAAATAGTTATCTACTAATACAATTAATAAGACTATTGGAGGCTTACTGCCTCATAAGTAAGATATTTTAGTGGTTCTGAATCTCCTTGTAACATTAGATACCTCAGGGAACCAAGTGGAATGCCAGATAATTTCAGTAGTTCTTTTTAGTTTGACCTCATTTAACCATCCTGGTTAACAAGATTAGAAATGCTGAAAGAAATGTTTAACACAACAGATACCTTACAGAATGAGTAAATCTAGAATATGGTATAACCTCTACTATTCAGTAATGAGGAAGGCAAATTAATGAAAATGAATAAAATATTTGAATAGACACCTTTGCAAAAAAGATGCGTAAATTTCATTAACACATTGTTAAATATTAATCAGTGCAAAGATACAAACCTTTTTTGTATTTATTTTTTAAATGATTTATTTATTTTATATGAATGAGTGTTTTTGCCTACATACATGAATGTGCACTATATGAGTACTTGATGCCTTTGGAAGCCAGAAGAAGGTGTTAAATTCCCATGGAACTAGAGTTATAGGCAGTTGTGAGCTGCCATATGGAAGTTGGGAACAAAACCTGGGTCCTCCGCAAGAGCATAAAGTACTTTTACCAGCTGAGCCAATGTCCCATTTAACCCAGATGTCCCCCAATACAAATTGTGTAAAAGCCTATGGTACATTCATATGATGGAATATCCATAAAATATTTTGAATTGCTGCTAAATGTAGTAAAACTGATGAGTTTTTAAAAAAGCATCACACAGAAGAAAAGTTTTATGTTGAATGAGTACTTACTATATGAGCTATTTATCTGAAATTCTAGCAAAGAGGTCTCTTCTAAAGAATTGCAAAGCAGATAACAGATATCAGGGGATAAAAGTACCAAAGGCTTGCCTAGAAATAGGCACAGAGGAACTTTAGGGGATGATAGAAATATTCTATATCTTGATTATTGTAGTAGTTACAGATGTGTATGACTTGTTAAAATGTATCATGACATATACATTTAATTGAATAGACTTTATTATATATAACTTAATATTTAATAATATTGATTAAAAACTCATATTCTATATTTTGATTATTGATTGTAGTAGTTACAGATTGATATGACTTGTTAAAATGCATCATGACATATACTTTTAATTGAATAAACTTTATTATATGTAACTTAATATTCAATAATATTGATTAAAAACCCAAGTTGGACCTTGTATTATACACCCATAATTCTAGCACTAGGGAGTCTAATGCAGGAAGATTCCTGCAAGTTCAAGAACATCCTGGTCTACATTGTGAGCTCCAGGCCAGCATAGTGGGAAAAAAAGCAAACCAAACCAAACCAAAACAAACCAAAACAAAACAAAATCCAACTAACCAAACAAAACCCCTAAGCAATTGTCAGGTTCTCCTGGAGCTACTAATTCTGAGCATAGACGGTGAAGAAGTTCATGTTAAAGGCTTAGAAACATTTTCAATAATATCATAGTGGAAAATTTCCCAACTCTAGGGAAAGTGATTTCTTTACATATACTAAAGACATTTAAAATACCAAACAGACAAGATCAGAACAGAACCTCGTCATGTCACAATACAGTTAAAACACTGAGGATCTGAATAATAGATTTCTAGAGAGGTTGTATCAGCTTGAATTCCCACCGGCAATGGAGGAATGTTCCTCTTTCTCCACATCCTCGCCAACATCTGCTATCACCTGAGTTTTTGATCTTAGCCATTCTGACTGGTGTGAGATGGAATCTCAAGATTGTTTTGATTTGCATTTCCTTGATGACTAAGGATGTTGAACATTTCTTTAGGTGCTTCTTGGCCATTTGAGTTTCTTCAGCTGAGAATTCTCTATTTAGCTTTGTTCCCCATTTTTTGATAGGGTTATTTGGATCTCTGGAGTCTAGCTTCTTGAGTTCTTTGTATACACTGGATATTAGCCCTCTATCAGATGTAGGATTGGTAAAGATCTTTTCCCAATCTGTAAGTTGCCGTTTTGTCCTATTTACAGTGTCCTTTGCCTTACAGAAGCTTTGTAATTTCATGAGGTCCCATTTGTCCATTCTTGATCTTAGAGCACAAGCATTGGTGTTCTGTTCAGGAAATTTCCCCCTGTGCCCATGTGTTCGAGACTTTTCCCCACTTTCTCTTCTATTAGATTCAGTGTATCCAGTTTTATGTGGAGATCCTTGATCCACTTGGACTTGAGCTTTGTACAGGGAAAAATGAAACTCAGGTGACAGTAGATTCTGGCAAGGATGTGGAGAAAGAGGAACACTCCTCCATTGCTGGTGGGATTGCAAGCTGGTACAACCACTCTGGAAATCTGTTTGGTGGACCCTCAGAAAAATGAACATAATACTACCTGAGAACCCAGCTATTCCACTCCTGGGCATATACCCAGAAGATGCTCCAACATATAATAAAGACACATTTTCCACTATGTTCATAGCAGCCATATTTATAAGAGCCAGAAACTGGAAACAACCCAGATGTCCCTCAACAGAGGAATGGATACAGAAAATGTGGTACATTTACACAATAGAATACTACTCAGCTATTAAAAACAATGACTTCATGAAATTCTTAGGCAAATGGATGGGACTTGAAAATATCATCCTGAGCAAGGTAACACAGTCATAAAAGAATGAACACAGTATGGACTCACTGATAAGTGATTATTAGCCCAAAAGTTCGTAATACCCAAGAGTCACTTCACAGCAACCATTGGGCTGAGTGTGAGGTCCCAGATGGAGGAGTTGGAGAAGGGAATGAAGGAGCTAAAGGAGTTTGCAGCCCCAGGGAGGGAGCAACAGTGGCAACTGGCCTGACCCCTCGATATTCCCGGAGACTGGATCACTAACCAAAGTGTACACATGGAGGGACCCATGGTGCTGACCACATATGTGGCAGAGGAGGGTCTTGTTAGCCATCAGGGGGAGGATAAGCCCTTGGGCTGGAGGATGTCAGATGCCCCAATATAGGAGAATGCCAAGGAGGGAAGCTGAGAATGGGTGGGCGGGTGTGGAGGGGGAATACCCCCATAGAGGCAGGGGGAGGGGGAGGGAATAGGGAAGTTCCAAAGGGGAGATCTGGAAAGGGGGACACATTTGAAATGTAAATAAAGTATGAAAAAAAAACAAAAAACACTGACTACCCAGAGCAAAAATAGTACATTTAAAGCTGCAAATTAGAACCTACATATGGATACAAATTCATCACAACAACAATAGATTTCTTACCAGAAACCCAGGAGGGCTTAGAATGATGCACTTTATGTCCCTAAAGGCAACCAACAACACAGACTACTGCCCATGGCAAAACTTTTATGGCACTGTCAAAGCAGATAGAAAAACCTTTTTGACAAATCCATGCCTCTAGATTTATACCCATTCTCTAGAAAAATGGGGTCTGAGAGCTCCCACACCACTTTCACCTTTTGCTTCTTTCCTTTCTGTCATCCTCTGTCTGTGTGTGAGCTGAATAAAGAAATGGAAGAGGAAATAGAGGAGGGTAAGAAGGATGGAAGGAAGAAAAGAAAAGAAGTATGTTTAGTTGAGATGGTTCAGTGAGTAACCTTGATACCCTGAGTTCAATTACTGAGGCAGAGGAAGAAACAGACTCTTGGAAATTCTCTTCTGATCTCCATACACACACCCTGGAATATGTAAAGACTCACACTTATGCACTAAGATGGATAAAGTAAAGAAAAAAAAAAACTAAGAAGAAAGAATAAAAAGGACATAAAGTAGAAATGGTTGAATTTGTTGGAACATATTTAGCCTTTGTTAGTTAGGAAAAATTTAAGCATCATTTAGTCAATTTTTTTGAATCTCAAATACCCACAAGAATTGTGGAAGGATATACATAATAAAAACCCATTGCTCTCCAATTCATTAAAATCTCTAATTTCTTACTATTCTCCCAAGGAGAGTTGGGTTGAATTTAATGGTATGGGGAAAGTCCAAATTTTCTCAAAGCAGCCTAGAAGCCTACAAACCTAGTAGGATGTCTGGGGACCCCAGTGCTTATTAAAGTCTTATGTCAGTCAGAATCCTCATAAAAGTGCCATTCTGGAACTTTGAGGTAACTTGAAAACTATATACTTTCATTTAGGCCCCCTACATTTCTTATTTTTAAAATTTAATATGTATGTATATATGTATGTATGTATCTATCTATCTATCTATCTATCTATCTATCTAATCTATTCATTTATGTTTATTTAGACAGGTTTTGCTATTAAGCCTTGACTAGCCTGGAATCTGCTACATACACCAGGCTTGTCTCGAACTCATAGAGATCTATCTGCCTCTGTCTCCTGAGGGCTGGGATTAAAGATATGCACCACCTTATCTGGCTCTTTTTTAAAAAATGGTACTTTTATTAATTCCTTAAGAATTTCATACAATGTTTTTTGGACATATTCACTCCGCATTTCCCAGTTTCTCCCATAAGTACTCTCTCTACACTCCTATCCCTTCCCACTTGACTTTGAGATTTTTTCTTTTTCTTTTTTCCACATAGAGTATAGTTTGTAGCTTGTGTTGCCCAACTATTCTGGGTGGTGAAGAGTTCTAAATTCAGGAGGTACCAACATCAACATGAATGTTGTGATGAAATGATATTATCCAGGGAGACCAGAATGTAGATAGACTCCAAGTCTCTGGATGGAGTGACTTACTCCTTGAGTGCATATTAAAATGGAAAGATACTCCTTATAAAATGAGTACATTAGATAGTCTTATTTCTTTCTTTAAACTTTTTCTAATATGAGTACATGTGTGTGTATATATGTATGCATGTATGTTGTATGTACATGTGTATGTATGTATTTGTGTGTGTGTGTGTGTGTGTGTGTGTGTGTGTGTATAGGACAATCTACATGAGTCAGTTCTTTCTACCATGTAGATTCCAGGATTGAGAGTGCAGACTTGGGAGCAAACACCTGTATCTGATGAGTTATCTCTCTAGCACTTCATTTTTTCCTCCGATATTTTTCTGTGAATGTACCTTTATTTTATCAGATTTTCTAGAATAAATTTACTTTGAAAAAAAAAACCACTGTGTGTGTGTGTGTGTGTGTGTGTGAGAGAGAGAGAGAGAGAGAGAGAGAGAGAGAGAGAGAGAGAGAGAGAGAGAG
>JADRCH010000108.1:6361205-6427972 GCA_019843965.1 Rhynchomys soricoides | reverse complement strand
GAGAGAGAGAGAGAGAGAGAGAGAGAGAGAGAGAGAGAGAGAGAGAGTTCTCAAGTTCTGCCTAGCCTGGAACTTTTTTTTTTTTAATTTTTTTGGTTTTTTGGGGTTTTTTTTTTTTGTTGTTGTTTTTCGAGACATGGTTTCTCTGTGTAGCCCTGGCTGTCCTGGAACTCACTCTGTAGATCAGGCTGCCTAGAACTCAGAAATCCACCTGCCTCTGCCTCCCAAGTTCTGGGATTAAAGGCGTGTGCCACCACTGCCCGGCAGCCTGGAACTTTCTATATAGACCAGGCCAGCCTCCAACACTCAAAGATCCCTGTCTCTGCTGAGATTAAAAGTGTATGCCACCATGTCCAGGAAAAATATTTGTTTGTTTCTTTGAGAGAGGGTTTTGCTATGTAGCCCTAAGCAGTCTTGACCTCCAAATCCTCTTTCCCCAGCTTCTGATGTGCCAGGATTACAGGTGTGTACCACAGCATCCTGCTTGTGGCACTCTTTCATGCTACATTATTCTTCACTAGAAGTTGCCTGAAATACAACATTTAAATAAATTATTTACATTCATTCTGACTTTAAATACTTAGTTCCTAAGATTTTATTCACCATTTTAAAGATATCATCTCATAAAGGCAAAAAAAAAAAAAAAAAATTCTGAAGATTGTTCTCCCCTCTTCTGACAGGTAACCTTTAAATCTGTTTTCTTCACCAGTGTTTACGATTTCTCTATCTCTGAAAGGGTCAGACTTCAGAACTAGAAGGAGAGAACTCCAGAGAAGCATGTAATTAGAAGTAATCGTTATTCTCATTTTCTGTAATTACTGTGCCACTTTAGAATTTCAGTCTGCTGTTCCATGATCCTTCTTGACACTGACAGGATGCAAGAAGTTTGGTACAAGCTCCTAGAGAAAAGTAGATAGATTTCTTGAAAGTGTTTAATTATGTGGCCTGAAATGGCTGGTACAGAAAGTCAGCATGCTCAAAATGTCAGTGTCTACCCTGTTAGTCACCATGCCTTCTCTAAGAACCTGCTTTAGACATCAACTCTTCCCTCACCGAGTCCTTCATTTTAGTGGCTTGTTAACCCAAGGTCTGAATAAGTTTGATGCCTTGTTGGAGAAGTGTGTTTTCCTTCCAAACATCCTAGGGGACTAATTGAAACATGGTAGAAGTATCCTTTTAAAATAATAATTTTTATTAAAAATTTGAAAGGTGTGTGCACTAAAAAAATCAAGTTTTTACTTTGACAGTTTCAGGCTTGTATATAAAGACTCTCTGCTTGGTCTTGCCCTCACCTTCTCTTATCTTCCTCTGTCCCCTGTTCCCATCCAGTCTGGACTACTGGTCTCCTTCCCACAGTGATGTCTTTTGTTTTGTTTATGCTTCTCTGGGTTTTTCCAGGGTCTTCTGTGTGGCCATGGTAGTGGAACTATCTACTGAAGCCTGATAGGTTCCCCAGTGGGTATACAATTGAAGATGGTGCCTCCCCAAGAAGCGGTGTCTTTGCCAGAAATTTTATTGGTAAAATCTGTGAACCAAGGTGGCTGGCCTTGTTCATTTGTTGGGAAAACAAAACCACACAGATTTGAATCATTTGTTCCATATTCTATGTATTTTCTAGGCTTGGTGGCTAATTGTTTTGTTTTTCACTTCTTATATTTTCATATATTCTCTAAGCTCAAAATTTCATCAGTGTTCAGAAGACAGTTAAATTTCTATCTTCAATTCAGTTATTTTCCAAATCCACCTACATGCTTAGCATTTCTACATAGACTATAGCATAGTTTTTTATTTAACATTGATTCTTGGTAAATTTTGCAACATGAGTTCCAAATCTCACTTATTTCCCCATCCTTTTGAACCTGCCCTCTGCCTTTGCAACTCCTTCTGCACAAAAACCAAAAACCAAACCAAACCAAACCAAACCAAAAACAACTCAACCAACCAACCAACCAATCAACCAACCAACAACCAACCAACCAACCAACCAACCAACCAACCAACCAACCAATCAACCAAAAAGAAAACCAAATAAAACAGCAGCAGCAGCACAAAAACAATACTCCCTCATTTTGGAAGCTGTAGTATGTCACAGTCACAGCATGTCCCACAGTATACATTTTTGTCCATACTTGTTTGCATGCAAATGTTCATTGAAATGAGTCATTGGGCTGGCTCAAGGCCTCTGGCTTCTGGTACACTATCAATACTGGATCTTTACTAGGACTCTTCTTGGAAATCCTGTTGTTGCCCTGTGTCATGGAGATCTTATACCTTTGGATCTGTAGGACCTGTCCCTTTACATGCTCCAGCAGTTTATAGATGAGGTAGATGTTGGGTGGGCCAAGTCAAAGCTCTGGATCTGGGCCTGGGTGGTAGCTCAGCCATTTAGGCTGCCAGGTATTTTCTACCCACACCATCAGGATGAGCTCTCCAGCACAGCCCTGGTGAACTCACCCAGTACTGAAGCTGGCAAGAGACACAGCCAGCTCTTCTGCTTTCATTCCTTCAGGGATGCTCACCCTAAAGTTTCACAACCAAGGCCAGCTCTCCTGTGCTGCCCAGGTGAGGTATAGGGCCTTCCCTCTTGAGTGTTGCAGCAGGTAAGGGGCAGGGCTAGATTTCTTGCTCTCATGACATCAGGGACAGCTCTCCAGGTGGCAGGGGCAAAGAGGGGAGCATCTCTCTTTCTCCCATACCACCACATGACAGACAAGAGACAGGTCCAGCTTTCCCATGCTCATACCCTTGAGAGCTGATTCAACTGCAACCCATGAAATCAGGGCTAGCTCTGTTGTGCTTCCTGTGCAAGGTGTGACCTGCTCTCTCAAGTGCTGGTAAGGGGCAGAGCAAGTTCTTCTTTCATGCCTTTGGAGCTAGCTCTCCCAAGATGCCTAGATGGTGGGTGAGGACTACTGTGCACAGCTCTAAGACATAAATATAATCCCTGGTGGCAGCTCAGACCAGGGATGGCAGCCAGGCTTTTGGTGGTAGCAGGCTTTTGTTCCTTCACTGCTGCAGGACCATGGACCCAGACATGGCCTTCAGTGACAGCATGGGCCAGGACTTCACCATGGCTTTACGTACTCTCAAGTCTTCAGTTCCACCTCTCTTTGTTGTGCACATTCTTCTGCTTCTCTTTGTCTTCCATCTTCTCACTTACTACTTGCTCATTTTAGTGGCACCTGGGGTCTCTGGGTGTCTGAGGTCTTCTTAGGAGTGCTCTGCTCAGCTTGTGCTGTATGGGTCATCTCAGGCATAGTTTGCCTGCAAGGACCTGTGTAGCACCAGGCTAGGGATCATCTCTGGCTTGAGCTACCCACCCAGGCCTTGTGGTGCCAGGCTATTTATTTTTCTTTTATTTCTATGAATGTTGGCCTGAGAGCACATATGTGCACTATGTGTGCAATTAGTGTCTGTGAAAACTAGGCACTGGATCCCTTGGAACTGGAGTTACACAGAGGGTTGTGAGCCACTATGTGGCCCTTGGGAACCCAACCTGGGTCCTCTGCAAGAACAAGTGTTCTTAACTGCTAAGACATCTCCAGTCCCAAAATAAAATTCTTGAGCATTCCAAAAATGTTCTGTGGCATTCTCTGTAGACTGCCTCATCTAATCTTTTTAATCAACCATCTTTTTACCTTCTTCTTCTTATTGATATTGAAAAAGCTAACACTAATATCCTGATATCCCAGGTTGACAAAATGAGGACAAAGAAACAAAGGTAATCTGTGTTGATATCACTGGGAGACCAGAGACTTCTTAGAGTTTCCTACTTCTGTACTTCCTATTTACCACATTAAGAAAAAAATTGCTGTCACATGTCGTGGTACATGCTTTTAACCTTAGCACTCAGGTGGCAAATGCAGGCAAATCTGAGTTGGAGGCCAGCTTGGTCTACAAAGAGTTCTAGGATAGCCAGGGAAGCACAGAGAAACCCTGTGTATGAAGGAAAGAAAGAAAAGAAAGGAAAGGGAAGAAAAAAGAGAAGGGTTTTGATGTTCAACAAAACCAAAACATTTAAAGTTCTATATCAGGTCATAGCTCTATGTCAAAAAGAAGAATAGAGTAAGGGCTTAACAATATTACCAGTTCCTCTATAAGCAGGTCTTGACTTAAGTTCTCCAATTTCTTTGTCTAATTCTGGACACCTTCCTTTAGATTTCTGTGGTGGTATCATTTGTTCATGGTAAACTTTTTTTTTTTTTTTTTTTTTTTTGAGACAGGGGTTCTCTGTGTAGCCCTGGCTGTCCTGGGACTCACTCTGTAGACCAGGCTGGCTCGAACTTAGAAATCCGCCTGCCTCTGCCCCCTGAATTAATGAAGTATTCTCTGGGCAATGTTTCTAGCTTGGACTTCCCAGTTATGGAAGGGGCTGCAGCCACCCAGTCACGAACAGGATCCTTCACTGCTACCTATGGCCATTGCTGCTTCTTCAGGAGTTCCAGTTGCTCTGCCTCTCTCAACCTAATTTTTCTAAACACGTTTTCCTTATGACTAGCCACCATATATACACACATATAGGAATCCGCTTGCTTCTTTCCCCATACCTCATCTCTACTAACTCATTAGCAGCTTTATACCTTCTGATAGATTTCTGGAAGCTTTCCATTTCCACTGCCAGTTCTCTTCCTGGTCTCCTGTGGACTAAAGAAACAGTGTTCTAAGTTGGAGTTCCTGCTCCATTCTTGCCCCCTTGTCTTCCATGATTGAAACATGTAGTCCCAAGTCTCCTGAAAAACATACAGAGCCTTACTACTTTAGCCTACAGAAACTATTTTATTTTGTTGGATATTTTATGTAGTTACATTTCAAATGTTATCCCCTTTCTAGGTTTCCTTTCTGGAACCACCCTACCCCTTCGCTCTCCCCCTGCTTCTATGAGGGTGTTCCCCCTCCTACCCACTCACTCCCACCTCACCACCCTGGCATTCCCCTACACTGGGGAATTGAGCTTTCACAGGACCAAGGGCCTCTTCTCCTATTGATGCCAGACAATGCCATCCTCTGCTACTTATGCAGCTAGAGTCATGGGTCCCTCCATGTGTATTCTTTGGTTGGTGGTTTAGACCCTGGGAGCTCTAAGGGGTCTGGTTAGTTGATATTGTTGTTCTTCCTTTGGGGTTGCAACCTCTTCAGCTCCTTTAGTCCTTACTCTAACTCCTCCGTTGGGGATCGCATGCTCCGTCGGATGGTTGGCTGCAAACATCCAAATCTGTATTGGTCAAGCTCTGGCAGAGCCTCTCTGGAGACAGCTATAACAGGCTCCTGTCAGCAAGCACTTCTTGGCATCCATAATAGTGTCTGCCTGTGGCGACTATATATGGGATGGATCCCCAGGTGGATGGCCTTTCCTTCAGTCTCTGCTCCACTCTTTGTCCTTGTATTTCCTTTAGACAGGAGCCATTCTGGGTTAAGATTTTGGAGATGAGCAGGTGGCCCTATCCCCCAACTCAGGGCCTTGCCTAACCTCTGGATATGGTCTCTACAGGTTCTCCCTCCCCTTTGTTGGGCCTTTCAGCTAATCTCATCCTTGCCGAGTCCAGGGAGCCTCTTGCTTTACTGGCATCTGGGACTTGCTGGTGGCTATCTCCAGTTCACTATCGCCCATTGCTACACACCTCTGTTCAAATTCCTGATCCTCTGTATATAATCTCTTTCGCCTCCCATACCTGATCCTGACCCCCCTTTCTCCCTCCCCCTCCTCTCTTCCTTCCAAGCCCCTCCCACCTTCTACCTTCCGGGGATATTTTGTTCCCCCTTCTAAGGAGGACTGAAGCATCCACATTTTGGTATTCCTTCTTGAGCTTCATATGGTCTACAGAGACTCTTAACTAATTGATTTGTTGTATCTTGCCAGTTAATTTAAATAATGTCCTCAATGTGATTATAATACACAACCAAACTTGAGAATCTCTGCCTATTAATACAAGAATTTAGTAAATCGCTTTCCTGCTTAATTTTTCCATGTGCTCCGGTTGACTATAGATGCTCATGTTAACATCCTTGCCTAATGTTCTGTATTCTTTAGGCAGCAAGGCTTTGTTAATGATTCTGACCCATGAGACATCTTTTCATCTATATGGCTGTATCTTGTTCATAGATTAAGCTTCCTTCCTTTCTTTACAAATACATAATTTCATGCAATGGCTCCTGGAAGAGTCTAGCCACATGTTGCTTTTTGTTATTTTTGAAATTTTCTATTTATTTTAGCAAAGCCATCTTCACTTCATCTTTTAGCCATGTAATGCAAGAATGCAAGAATGGAACCATGAGCCTGCTGCATCTCCTGGAAGAGAATCATCTCCAGTAGGAATGAAAAACAAGCCTTTTAAAAAGGCAAATGATGCACATTCCTACAATATGCGGAAGTTAAAACCTTGCTCCCACAGACAGGAAGAGTAGAATAATGGTTATCATATCTTGGGAAAGTGCTGTATGGGAGGTGTAGAATGGAACTGGTTAACAAATTAGGAATGCATCAAGATATAAGGAAGGACAGCTTTTATTACATAGTTTGGTAGGGTGGTCATGTCTGACAATTATTAGGACTTTGAATTTCCCCAACACAAAGAAATGGTTTACGTCTGAGTTAATGGATATGCCAGTCATTGTGATATATGATTTACGTTTTCTATACATTAAAATGTCACACAGTACCTCACAAAATGCACAATTATTTCACCAAGTAAGAATAACCATGTGTTTTAAAATAGGAGTGCAATGACATGAGTGTTTCAGACTTGCCTAAGGAAAAGATGACAAAAGAAAAGAAAACAAAACAAAAGAAAAAATAAAAGGAAATATAAAGCATAGCTAGGTGTGGACTAGTACATGTTTATATTCCTAGCACGGGGGGGGTAATAGAATTATTAAGTCAAGGTCAATCTGGGCTACCTAGCACTTTCAGGTCAGCCTAGGTAATATTTAGGGAGACCTTGTCTCAAAAAAAGATAGGAAAAGGAGAGACATTTTCTTCATGTTACTGTGATATCTTTTATGAAATGCACTGAACTGTTAAAATGACACAAAGTGAAGTTGGTTAGAAGAAAGAGATGGTGTGGCAAGAAAGTAATGATGAATATGACCAAAATAGATTTTGTACATGTATAATTAATACATGATAAAATAAAAGACAAAAATTTGTCTTGAGATGCAGAATATATGATATTTAATCTCCACAACAACTCACTAAATTACCTATGTATATCCTGGTTTGCTAATGAGAAGATGAACTTCAGAGAGATTATTATACTGACCTTCTCCTGTCTACATTAGAATACTATGTTATGTGTAAGAAATAGTAGCTTGTGAAAAATCAATTTGTAGAATGTCCTCACCATATTTATCTCTGATCAAGAATACATTTATTATAAACATTGAACTTCAGTAGGAAAAAGCTTTTGTCTCAAGAAAGTAGATAGTTATTTATTTACTAATACTGTTGAGTGAGCAGGGTACACATTGGTATAAAATGTGGGTGATGGTGGTAGCTGAAAGATTTATTAGTTGTTATTGCATGTTGTTGGATCAGATATGCTAAAGTTAGGATGTCCTTCTTAAAATTCACTGTGACTAGGAATCCCCTCTTTAATTGCAGATTGTTATTTGATTGTGGGCTTTTCGATTAAATTTTTAAAAATTTTATTATTTTTAAGTGTATGAGCATTTGCTTTCATGTAATGCTGTACATTCCATGCAGGCAATGCCCACAGAAGCCAGAACAGGAAGGAAGATTCCTTGGAACTACAGTTACAGACTGTTGTGAGCTGCCATGTGGGTGCTGGGAATACAAAGTGAGTCCTCAAGAAAACAAGTGCTCTTGACCAGTGAACATCTCTCTAGTCCTGCAGCTTATTATTTAACCAGGCTTGGAGGAAATCTAGAAATTCTGCATTCCCAGCAAGCTCTCATGCTTAGCCTCAGGTTCACCCCCAAATAGCAAGAAGCTAGGAAAGTGGATTTTCTTTGTTCTTAAAAAAAAAAATTTTTTTTTAATTTTGTATGTACTGTGGGGATCGGGTGTGCACATGAATGCTGGTGCCTGTGGAGGCCAGCAGAGGGCGCTGGAGTTACAGGCAGTTGCGTGCTGCCAGATTTTTTTTTGGGGGGGGGTGTTGGGGGGAGTCTGGGAACTGCATTCTGATCCTCTGCAAGAACAGCAAGTGCTCTTCTTCACTGAGCTCAGTCCTGAGTGATTTAAATTGCCACTGAGTTTAACAGGACACTACATTGAAGAAAATTCATTGACACATGAAAGAAAAAAAATCTGCATCAAAGTTCACATGAGTCCTTTTAAAGTTAGGTGCTCTCTGAACTGACAAGATGGGACAACTTAAACCCTCCTAGAGATGTGATGAAGAATACATCTTTACAGAAGAATATCTTGTCAGCAGGGGCCAGGGGATGTGAGGAATGAAAGGGTAAAAAGGAAGATTCCACATTGTTAAATCTGCTCTCAAAATGCTACTACAACAGACAACAGTCAGAAAAAGATGACCTTGTTATTCCACCGTAGAAGCATCCTTGGTGAACATCAGCCCAATATTTTTTTGTTGTTGTTCTGAAAAATATGCTTTTTTCTTTTTCATACTAAAGTATTCACCTTCACTATCATGAGATCTGCATCATCATTTTAATAAAGAAAAGCTTGTTCTTTTATTAACAACTCCAGGAAGGAGTGAGTGTGCCACAATGGTAAATTAAGAAAGAGAACGCAAGGCCATCAAAGACAGAAAGTCCAGCGCAAGAAGATCCTGTAACACCACTGTCCCCAGAATGAAGGACCCTATTGGTGGAGATGGTGTCTACAGAACATGACACATTTTGTTTTTACTTTGTGATTTGGAGACAGGGTCTCACTATGTACCTCAGGCTTGGTTTGAACCTTCTGTACAGCCTAGTTGGATCTCAAACTCATTGTTCTCTTGCTCTGCATTCTGAATGTAGCAGTTACAGGCACTTAACCCACAGCTGAGGCACTTAAAATGTCTGTAATGAGATTTTTTGGGGGGGGAATTTCCTACAACGTCTTTCGATGCTATGCCCTCGAAACTCTTATAGCTACCTTGATTCCCTACCCACTCAAGGTAGTGGGATTTGTTGTTGTTGCTGATATTCATGACCAGTTTTGCTGCTCATGTTTTTGGTGTTCCATTGGATCATGATGGACTAACAGTAAATTCTTAGAGAAAACTGTCTCTTCTTCTCCCAGAAGCTAACACCAGCCAGTAGCACTGGTGCTACTGCTACTGCTGCTAAGGGCGGAGTTTTGTGTCCAACTCTCCTCTTACTTATGTCAGACTTTGGTTTGGCTTGCATTTGTGAAAGTTTTGTGCATATGAATATTTAATTTAAAAATTTTGGGTTTGTTTATCTTTACTAAAAGTAGAGAAAGAGAGTTTTATTTTTTCTTTTAAGGTGTTTAGTTCCCTAACTAATAAATTAATTCTAGGGGTGAGAATAATTCAGATATCCAAGAAGTGAAATTCTGGAGTTCTTTCATCAAGTTTGTTATGAGAAAAATATTCTCAGTTCCAACAGGTATTTAAATTCCAGAGAATTTAAAGAAATAAAATTTTTAGATTAGTTTTAAAGTATGAAAATATAGTAGTAATTTTATAAGAAGTTAGTGCCTCTCTATCCTATTTAGCTCTCAAGTAAACAATACAAAAACATCAGATTTTATTAACAACCTGCGGGCATTACGGTGGGCAAGTTCTTAGATATTCTAACTTGACCAGGCATTAATAACCAGATAAATGCCTCTATTTGACATCTGAGTCTTGGTGTGTTCCGTGTGTATCTTCTGGGTGAGCTTCTCTTGGCCATGTGCTCCTAGTCTGTTCTCATGCTCCATTATAGCTCAAGGCTACCTCCTTCTTCCTTCTCCTTTTTTATTCTCCTCATGGTCCCTACCCGAGATCCCCTCCTTCCATCCTAAGTCCCACATTTGTATCTCCCCTGCCTGTTACAGGCTGTAGGTTTTTATTTACTAATCAGAGATTATTGGGGAGCATTCTTTACAGCACATTGGTTAATATAATGCCCATGTCTAGACTGCAACCTGATCGGATTTCAGGGTATAGAACTCAGCATTTGAAAACACAATGCACAAGATCAACCCCAATATGAAAGCCTGTTCTCCATCCCTGTAAGGTCTGTTTGTGTTCTCATGTTTGCTCTGGACTTCTAGGTTCAGGTAGTCTTCCTGCCTCAGTTTTCTGTGGATCTAAGAATACAAAACAGGCATCTTACAACCGTGCTTAGCAAAGGTCACAGCCTTAAAAACAGTAACATTTTCTTGTATCTGGGTCCATGTAACCCCTTTGACTTTTGGAGGGTAGCAATATTAGAATGAAAGTCTGTTGATGGTGAGAAGGCAGTGTGATATAATGTTTTAATTCTGGTAAAATGCAAAGAGATATGTGTGTGTGTGTGTGTGTGTGTGTGTGTGTGTAGAATTGAGGACAACTTTAGGAACTGTTTCAGGCCTTCAAGCAAAAACAGATTTGTTTAAAAGGAGCCAAAGAAAGGAACTTGCTGGTTGCTCTTGAGTTGTTTTAAATATCTCAAAAAGTCAAAGGGATTTCGTTTGGAATTAAACAATGAAGTCTCATAAGAACTCCTTGGTTTTGGCCAGTGGTGTGGAGTTGAGAGAGATTATACTGGTTTACTTAAAGCCAATTAGGATTACTTACCAGGATATGTCTTTGCTTGAAAATGAAATAATCAATTTCAATGAAATGTCTTAAAATATGGGATTAATTGTGGGCTGGGTTTGGAGGGATAAACTCATTTATAGTCAGCCAGTGAGTATTTAGTGAGTCTTTCCCATGCACTGGGTAGTGGTGTGGATTTGGGAGCACAATGACAAATATAATATGACCATAACCCTTCTTGGATTTATTTAGAGAAAACAGAGCCTTAAATAAAGGGTTAGAGCACAGTGAAATATTCAGCAGAGCTTGGGGAATCCTATTGAAAAGCAGGAGGAAGGATTGTAGGAGCCAATGGGGTCAAGGACACTTCAAGAAAACCCCCAGAGTCAACTAACCTTGGTTAATGGGGACACACAGAGACTGAATTGTCAACCAGAAAGCCTGCATTGGTTTGAACTAGGCCCTCTGCATACATGCTACAGTTGTATAGCTTGGTCTTCTTTTGGGACTCTTAACAGTGGAAGCAGAGGCTGTCGTTGACTCTACCTGCCTTTTGCTCCTACTGGGTTGCCTAATCTAGCCTTAATAAAAAAGGAGGTCTTACTGCAACTTGATACACCATGACAGGTAGATATCTGTGGGAGGCCTGCCCTTTTCTGCAGAGAAACAGGGGAGGAGTGGATGGGGGGGAAGGGGAGGGAGGAGAAATGGCTGTCAGGATGCAAAAACATAACTAACTAACTAAGAAAGAACTAGTGATGTACAGTGGAAACACCAAACGTTCTGGAAGTTAAATAAATTAAACTCAATATATTTAATTTATTTATGTTTTAAATTCAGAAACTTGTATGTTCTTACTGGAGCTGAGATGGCTGTTCTTGGCTTTGTCTTCTCTTACTCAAATACCCTTGAGACATGTCTCCGGAAAGCAGAAATCATTAAAAACATAAATAAGTAAAGCTGGTCAGACCATAAGGGAGGTGGATAACATTCACTGAAACAATGTTTAATGTCTTTATGTTGTAATTTAAAAAAAATTATCTCATTGACTCCATATACTTCTGGGTATGGGTCCAGAAGGTGGTTGACCTAACAGGGGTCACACCCTTAAAAAGAACTGATTCTTCCTCCCACAGAGGCCATCAAATGTGACAACTCATCAGGCAGGATTTCCAGCTTGTGAATACCTTCCCCCAACCACGCTAGAGTGTGACTGACTTAACTGTGCAGGTCCCATTCAGGTCCCCACAGCTACTGCAAGTTTGTGAGTGCAGTGCTCCTGCCATGTCTAGGAGACACGGTTTCTTTCTGTTCCAGCTCTTTCAATCTTCCTACCCTTTTTTAGCAGTGGTCCCTGAGCTTTGAGGAATGAGTGCAATATGGCTGATCTGTCTGTGATTGAGAACATCCCAGTCATGCATTTTCTGTACTTTGACCAGTTGTGTGTTTCTGTGTTAACTGCTGTCCACTGCACACAGAAAGCCTATCTGATGGAGTTTGGGAGCTGCACTAATTTATAGGTAGAAAGACAAATTTGGAAGGCAATTTGATGCTATGTTCATTATGTCCACAATAATAGTAAGTTTACTTCAGGGGCTTGAGAAGATGCTGTAATTTTTTTCTTCCTGTGCCAAAATTAAACCCAGGACCTTGAGCATGTTGGGCAAGTACTCTACCCTTTGGCTATATCACTGGATCTGAAGGCTGTGAGGTGTGCAGCTGTCACCTCTTTGATGTTGATATCTGGATGAATGAATCCTACCTTGATTGACACTCATCATTTGCTCATCTTGGTTGTCCCAGGCTAATAAATGGTTTGTAGATTTGTTTAAACTTTACCTTTCCTAGCCTTGCTGTTTTATATGCTTTTAAATACTTGAATATTGATTATATAATTAAATTTTAGGAACCACAACTACTATTATTTAAGTAAAGTGGGGCCCAGAAACAATAGTGAATGGCACTAATTATTACAATTATTTTTTTGTTTTGTTTTATTTTCATTTTTGGTGTTGGGATTGAACCTGAGGCTTCCTGCCATTAAGACTAACCCCCATTCCATTCAATTTCTTTTTAAAAAAGTTTTATTGGTTATTTTCTTAATTTACAGTACAAATGTTATACCCTTTCCCAGTTCCACCCCCCAAAACCCCTATCCCCTGAAAAGCCCTCCCCCGCTTTTATGAGGGTGCTCTTTCACCC
The DNA here is from genome assembly GCA_019843965.1 of Rhynchomys soricoides. Taxonomy (NCBI): domain Eukaryota; kingdom Metazoa; phylum Chordata; class Mammalia; order Rodentia; family Muridae; genus Rhynchomys; species Rhynchomys soricoides. The sequence goes on along the minus strand of JADRCH010000108.1, from coordinate 6,415,112 downwards.
ACCTACCCTCTCCCTTCCTCCCTCCTCCCCACCCTGGCATTCCCCTACACTGTGGCATCTAGCCTTCACAGGACCAAAGGCCTCTCCTCCCATTGATGCCTGACAAGGCAATCCTCTGCTACATATGTGGCCAGAGACATGGGTCCCTCCATGTGTACTCTTTGATTGGTGGTCTATTCCCCGAGAGCTGCAGAGGGTCTGGCCTGTTGACACTGTTGCTCCCCCCATGAGGCTGCAAACCCCCAACACTCCTTCAGTCCCTTCTCTAGCTCCACCATGAGGGACCCCGAGCTCAGTCTAATGGTTGGCTGAGAGCATCTGCCTCTGTATTTGTCAGGCTCAGGCAGAACCTCTCAGGAGACAGTCATATCAGGTTCCCATCAGCTAGCACTTCCAGCATCCACAATAAGTGTCTGTATATGGGATGGATCCCCAGGTGGGGCAGTCTCTGGATGGCCTTCCCTTTACTCTCTGATCCACACATTGTCTCCATATTTCCTCCTGTGAGTTTTTTGTTACCACTTCTAAGAAGCACTGAAGCATCCACACTTTGGTCATCCTTCTTCTATGGTCTATGAATTGTATCTTGGGTATTCCGAACTTTTGGGCTAATATCCACTTGCCAGTGAATGAAAACAATGTGTGTTCTTTTGTGATTGGGTTACATCACACAGGATGAAATTTTCTAGTTCCATCCATTTTCTTAAGAATTTCATGAAGTCATTGTTTTTAATAGCTGAGTAGTATTCCACTGTGTAAATGTACCACATTCTGTTTCCATTCCTCTGTTGAGGGACATCTGGGTTGTTTCCAGCTTCTGGATATTATAAATATGGCTGCTATGAACATAGTGGAGCATGTGTCCTTATTACATGTTGGAGCATCTTCTGGGTATATGCCCAGGAGTGGTACAGCTGGGTCTTCAGGTAGTACAATGTCCAATTTTCTGAGGGACTGCCAGGCTGATTTCCAGAGAGGTTGTACCAGCTTGCAATCCCACCAGCAACAGAGGAATGTTCATCTTTTTTGACATCCTTGCCAGCATCTTCTGTCATGTGAATTTTTGTTCTTAGCCATTCTGACTGGTGTGAGGTGGAATCTCAGGGTTGTTTTGATTTCCATTTCCCTGATGACTAAGGACATTGAACATTTCTTTAGGTGCTTCTCAGCCCTCAGTTGAGAGTTTCCTCAGTTGAGAACTCTCTGTTTAGCTTTGTTCCCCATTTTTTGATAGGGGTCTTTGGTTCTCTGGAATCTAACTTCTTGATTTTTTAAAAATATATATTGGATATTAGCCCTCTATCAGATGTAGGATCAGGATTGGTAATGAGCTTTTCCAAATCTATTGGTTGCTATCTTGTCCTATTGACAGTGTCCTTTGCATTACAGAAGATTTGCAGGGTTATGAGATCCCATTTGTCAATTCATGATCTTAGAGCATAAGCCGTTTGTGTTCTGTTCAGGAACTTTTCCCTTCTGCCCATGTGTTTGAAGCTTTCCCCCACTTTCTCTTCTATTAGATTCAGTGTATCTGGTTTTATGTGGAGGTCCTTGATCCACTTGGACTTGAGCTTTGTACAGGGAGATAGGAATCGATCAATTTGCATTCTTCTTCATGTTGACCGCCAGTTGAACCAGCACCATTTGTTGAAAATGCTGTCTTTTTTACACTGGATGGTTTTAGTTCTTTTGTCAAAGATTAAGTGACCATAGGTGTTTGGGTTCATTTATGGGACTTTGATTCTGTTCAATTGATCTACCAGACCATCAATGTAACAATACCATGCAGTTTTTTTTTTTTTCTATTGCTCTGTAGTACAGCTTGAGGTCAGGGATGGTGATTCCCCCAGAAGTTCTTTTACTGTTGAGAATAGTTTTTGCTGTCCTGGGTTTTTTGTTATTCCAAATGAACTTGAGAATTTCCCTTTCTAAATCTATGAAGAATTGAGTTGGAATTTTGATGGGGATTGCATTGGATTTATAGATTGCTTTTGGCAAGATGGCCATTTTAACTATATTAATCCTGTGAATCCACGAGAGATCTTTCCATCTTCTGAGGTCTTTGATATCTTTCTTCAGAGACTTGAAGTTCTTGTCATACAGATCTTTCACTTGTTTGGTTACAGTCACACTGAGGTATTTTATATTGTTTGTGACTATTGTGAATGGTGTCATTTCCCTAATTTCTTTCTCACCCCATTTATCCTTTGAGTAGATTAAGACTATTGACTTGTGTGAGTTAATTTTATATCCATCCACTTTGCTGAAGTTGTTTATCTGGTTTAGGAGTTCTCTGGTGGAATTTTTGGGTTCAATTAAGTATTCTATCATATTTGGAAATAGTGATATTTTGACTTCTTCCTTTTCACTTTGTGTCCCTCTGACCTCATTTTTTCCTAATTGCTCTAGCTAGAACTTCAAGTACTATACAGAATAGATAGGGAGAGAGAGGGCAGCCTTGTCTAGTCCCAGATTTTTGTGGGATTACTTCAAGTTTCTCTCCATTTAGTTTGATGTTGGCTATTGGTTTCCTGTAAATTGCTTTTACTATGTTTAGGCATGGGCCTTGAATTCCTGATCTTTCCAAGAGTTTTAACATGATGGGATGTTGAATTTTGTCAAATGCTATTTTTGTATCTAATGAAATGATCATGTGATCTTTTTCTTTGAGTTTGTTTAGGTAGTGGATTACATTGATGGATTTCTGTACATTGAACCATCCCTGCATCCCTGGAATGAAGCCTACTTGATTGTGATGAATGATGGTTTTGATGTGTTCTTGGATTCTGTTTGTCAAAATTTTATTATTTTTGCATCAATGTCCATAAGTGAAATTGGGCTGAAGTTCTCTTTCTTTGTTGGGTTTTGGTGTAGTTTAGGTATGAGTGTAATTGTGGCTTCATAGAACAAATTGGGTAGTGTTCCTTCTGTTTCTATTTTGAGAAATAGTTTGAAGAGTATTGGTATCAGGTTTTCTTTCATGGTCTGATAGAATTCTTCACTAAACCCATCTGGTCCTGGGATTTTTATGTTCAGAGACTTTTAATGACTACTTCAACTTTTAGGGATTATGGGACTGTTTAAATGATTTATCTGATCCTGATTTAATTTTGGCACCTGATATCAGTCTAGAAAATTGTCCATTTCATCCAGATTTTCCAATTTTGTTGAGTATAGGCTTTTGTAGTAGGATCTGATGATTTTTTGAATTTCGTCAGATTCTGTTGTTATATCTCCCTTTTCATTTCTGATTTTGTTAATTTGGATACTGTCTCTGTGCCTGCTTGTTAGTCTGGCTAAGGGTTTATCTATCTTGTTGATTTTCTCAAAGAACTAGCTCATTGTTTTGTTGATTATTTCTATAAGTTCTTTTGTTTCTACTTGACTGATTTAAGCCCTGAGTTTGATTATTTCCTTCTGTCTAGTCTAGTCCTCTTCGGTCTATTTGCTAAGTTTTGTTCTAGAGTTTTCTGGTATGCTGTCAACCTGTTTGTGTATCCTCTCTCCAGTTTCCTTTTGGAAGCACCCAGAGCTATGAGTTTTCCTCTTATCAGTGCTTTCATTGTGTCCCAGAAGTTTTCGTATAATGTACTTTCATTTTTATTAAATTCTAAAAAGTCTTTAATTTCTTTCTTTATTTTTTCCTTGACCAAGTTCTCATTGAGTAGAGCGTTGTTCAGTTTCCATGTGTATGTGGACTTTCTGTTGTTTTATTTTTAATTGAAGAACAGTCTTAGTCCATGGTGATCTAATAGGATGCATGGGATTATTTCAATCTTCTTATATCTGTTGAGGACTGTTTTATGACTGATTATATGGTCAATTTTGGAGAGGGTACCGTGAGGTACAGAGAAGAAGGTATATTCTTTTGGTTTAAGATAAAATTTTCTATAGATATCTGTTAAATCCTTTTGTTTCATAACTTATGCTAGTTTCACTGTGTCTCTGTTTAGTTTGTTTCCATGATCTGTCCATTGCTGAGAGTGGGGTGTTGAAGTTTCCTTCTATTATTGTATGAGGTGCAATATGTGCTTTGAGCTTTAGTAAAGTTTCTTTTATGAATGTGGGTACTTGCATTTGTAGATGTTCAGAATTGAGGGTTCATTTTGTTAGATTGTTTCTTTGATGTGTATGAAGTGTACTTCCTTATCTTTTTTGAGAAGTTTTGGTTGAAAGTCTATTTTTTTTGATATTGGAATGGCTATACCAGCTTGTTACTTGTGACAATTTGCTTGGAAAATTTTTCCAAGCCTTTTGCCTTTTACTTTGAGGTAGTAGCTGGTTTTTTTTTTTTTTTTTTTTTTAACTGAGGTGCATTGTTTCCTATATGCAGCAAAATGCTGGGTCCTGTTTACATATCTAGTCTGTTAGTCTATGTCCTTTTATTGGGGAATTGATTCCACTGATGTTAACTTTTTCTTAAGAAAAAGTGATTGTTGCTTCCTGTTATTTTTGTTGTTAGAGGTGGAATTATGTTTGTGTGCCTATCTTCTTTTGGGTGTGTTGACAGAAGATTACTATCTTGCTTTTTTCTATTGTAGTTTCCCTCCTTGTGATGGTGTTTTCTGTCTATTATCCTTTGTATGGCTGGATATGAGGAAAGATATTGTGTAAATTTGGTTTTGTCATAAAATATCTTGTTTTCTTTGTCTATGGTAATTGAGAGTTTTGCTGGGTATAGTAGCTTGGGCTGGCATTTGGGTTCTCTTAGGATCTTTATGAGATTTGTCCAGGATCTTCTAGCTTTTATTGTCTCTGGTGAGAAGTCTTGTGTAATTCTGATAGGTCTGCCTTTATATGTTACTTGACCTTTTTCTCTTCCTGCTTTTAATATTCTTTGTTTTGTGCATTTGGTGTTTTATTATGTGAAGGGAGGAATTTCTTTTCTTTTTTTAAAATTTAATACTTTATTTACATTTCAAATGTTTTCCCCTTCCAGGTCTCCCCTTTGGTAACCCCCTATACCATCCCCCCTCTTCCTGCCTCTATGAGGGTATTCCCCCACCCACCCACCCACTCCCCTCTTCCCTCCCTGGCATTCCCCTATACTGGGGCATGTAACGCTCTCAGGTTCAAGGGCCTCTCCTCCCACTGATGGTCAACAAAGCCCTCCTTAGCCACTTATGTGGCCAGCACCATGAGCTCCTCCATATGCATTCTTTGTTTGGTGGTTAAGTCTCTGGGAGCACCTGGGGCCTGACCAGTTGACACTGTTGCTCCCTCCCCATGGGGCTGCCAACTCCTTCAGCTCCTTCAGTCCCTTCTTCAACTCCTCCATCTGGGACCACACACTCAGTCCAACAGTTGCTGTGAATTGAATCATGGGTGTTCTGAACTTTTGGGCTAATATCCGCTTACCAGTGAGTACATACTGTGTTTGTTCTTTTGTGACTGAGTTACCTCACTCAGGATGATATTTTCAAGTTCCTCCCATTTGCCTGCCAATTTCATGAAGTCATAGCTGAGTAGTATTCCATTGTGTAAATGTACCACATTTTCTGTATCCATTCCTCTGTGGAGGGACATCTGGGTTGTTTCCAGCTTTTGGCTATTATAAACATGGCTGCTATGACCATAGTGGAGCATGTGTCCTTATTACATGTTGGAGCATCTTCTGGGTATATGCCCAGGAGTGGAATAGCTGGGTCCTCAGGAAGTATTATGTCCAATTTTCTGAGGGTCCGCTAAACTGATTTCCAGAGTGGTTGTACCAGCTTGCAATCTCATCAGCAGTGGAGAAGTGTTCCTCTTCCTCCACATCCTCACCAGCATCTGCTGTCACCTGAGTTTTTGATCTTAGCCATTCTGAGTGGTGTGAGGTGGAATCTCAGGGTTGTTTTGATTTGCCTTTCCCTGATGACTAAGGATGTTGAACATTTCTTTAAATGCTTCTCAGCCATTCGAGTTTCCTCAGTTGAGAATTCTGTTTAGCTTTGTTCCCCATTTTTTGATAGGGTTAGTTGGTTTTCTGGAGTCTAAGTTCTTGCATTGTTTGTATGTATTGGATATTAGCCCTCTATTGAATGTAGGATTGGTAACGATCTTTTCCCAATCTATTTGTTGTCATTCTGTCTTACTGACTGTCCTTTGCCTTACAGAAGCTTTGTAATTTTATGAGGTCCCATTTGTAGATTCTTGATCTTAAAGCATAAGCCATTGGAGTTCTGTTCAGGAACTTTTCTCCTGTGCCCATGTGTTTGAGACTTTCCCCACTTTCTCTTCTATTAGATTCAGTGTATAAGGTTTTCTGTGGAGGTCCTTGATCCACTTTGACTTGGGCTTTGTACAGGAATGGATCAATTTGTATTCTTCTACATGCTGACTGACAGTTGAGCCAGCACCATTACTTGAAACTGTCTTGTTTCCACTGGATGGTTTCAGCTCCTTTGTCAAACATGAAGTGAATGTTGGTGTGTGGTTTTATTTTTGGGTCTTTAATTCTATTCCATTGATCTACCTGCTTGTCACTGTACCAATACCATGCAGTTTTTATCACTACTGCTCTGTAGTACAGCTTGAGGTCAGGGAGGCTGATTCCCTCAAAAGTTCTTTTATTGCTGAGAATAGTTTTTGCTTTCCTGGGTTTTTCGTTATTCCAAATGAATTTGAGAATTACTCTTTTTAAGTCTATGAAGAATTGAGTTGGAATTTTGATGGGAATTGCATTGAATCAGTAGATTGCTTTTGGCAAGATGGCCATTTTTACTATATTAATCCTCCCAATCCATTAGCATGGAGATCTTTCCATCTTCTGAGGTCTTCTTTGATTTCTTTCTTCAGAGACTTGAAGTTCTTGTCATACAGATTTTTCACTTGTTTGGTTAGAGTCACACCAAGATATTTTGTATTGTTTGTGACTAGGGTGTCATTTCCCTAATTTCTTTCTCATCCTCTTCATCCTTCGAGTATAAGAAGGCTACTGATTTGTTTGAATTAATTTTATATCTGGCCACTTTGCTGTAGTTGTTTATCAGCTGTAGTTGTTCTCTGGTGGAGTTTTTCGGGTCACTTAAGTATACAATCATATCATCTGCAAATATACTTTCTTTTCTGGTCCAGTCTATTTGGATTTCTGTAGGCTTCTTTTATGTTCATGGGCATGCATCTCTTTCTTTAGGTTAGGAAACTTTTCTTCTATAATTTTGTTGAAGATATTTACTGGTCCTTTAATTTGGGAATCTTCAGTCTCTTCCATGCCTATTATACTTAGGTTTGGTCTTCTCATTGTGTCCTGAATTTCCTGGATGTTTTGGGTTAAGAACCTTTTGCCTTTTACATTTTCTTTGACTGTTGTCTCAATTTTTTTATGGTATCTTCTGCACCTGAGATTTTCTCTTCTATCCCTTGTATTCTATTTGTGATGCTTGCATCTATGACTCCTGATCTTTTTTTCTAGATTATCTATCTCCACTGGTTCTCCCTTTATGATGGCCTTATTATTTCTATTTCCATTTTTATATCTTTGATGGTTTTGTTTAATTCATTCACCAGTTTTGTTGTGTTTCCCTGTAATTCTTTCAGGGATTTTTGTGTTTCCTCTGTAAGGTCTTCTACCTGTTTACCCGTATTCTCTTGTATTTCTTTAAGGGAGTCATTTATTTCCTTCTTAAAGTCCTCTATCATTGTCATGAGAAGTGATTTTAAATGTGAATCCTGTTTTTCCAGTGTGATGGCCTATCTAGGACTTGCTGTGGTGGGAGAACTGGGTTTCGATGATGCCAATTAACCTTGGTTTCTGTTGCTTGTGTTCTTAAGCTTGCCTCCATCCATCTGACTATCTCTATTGCTACCTGCCTTCACTGTATCTGACTGGAGCCTCTCCTTCCTGTGATCCTGGTTGTGTGAGAACTCCTCAGAATCCAGCTGTCTCTGTGCTGCTATTTCTTTAGGGGTTATGTGACTGTTTAGACCGTTTATCTGATCCTGATTTAACTTTGCTACCTGGTATCTGTCTATAAAATTGTCCATTTCATCTAGATTTTCCAGTTTTGTTGAGTATAGGCTTTTGTAGTAGGATCTGATGATTTTTTAGATTTTCTCGTTTTCTGTTGTTATGTCTCCCTTTTCATTTCTGCTCTTGTTAATTTGGATATTGTCTCTGTGCCCTCTGGTCAGTCTGGCTAAAGGTTTATCTATCTTGTTGACTTCCTTAAAGAACCAGCTTCCGGTTTTGTTGAATCTCTGTATAGTTCTTTTTGTTTCTACTTGGTTGATTTCAGCCCTGAATTTGCTTTATGAACTGACATCTACTCCTCATCAGTGTATTTGCTTCATTTTGTTCTAGTGCTTTCAGGTGTGCTGTTGAGCTGTATGCTCTCTCCAGTTTCTTTTTGGAAGCACTCAGAGCTATGAGTTTTCCTCTTAGCACTGCTTTCTCTTCTAATTTTTGTACTCTGTTTGTGATGCTTGTATCTATGATTCCTGATCTTTTTCCTCGGTTTTCTATCTCCAGGGTTGTCTCCCTTGTGATTTCTTTATTGTTTCTATTTCCACTTTTAGATCCTGGACAATCTTGTTCAATTCTTCAATGTGTTCTGTTGTGTTTTCCTGTAATTCTTTGAGGGATTTTTGTGTTTCCTCTTTAAGGTCTTCTACCTGTTTACCTGTGTTCTCCTGCTTTAAGGGACTTATTTATGTCCTTCTTAAAGTTGTCTACCATCATCATGAGATGGGACTTTAAATCAGAGTCTTGCTTTTCTGGTGTGGCAGGGCAACCAGGACTTGCTGTGGTGGGAGAATTGGGTTCTGATGATGCCAGTTAACCTTGGTTTCTGTTGCTTCACCTCTCACCATCTTCTTATCTCTGGTGTTCCTTGGTCTTTCTGTCTCTGACTGGAGTCTGTCCCTCCTGTGAGCCTGTCAGCCTGTGAGCTTATGATTTTAGGTGTGTCAGCACTCCTGGACCACCAACTCTGTCTGGACAGGGTTTTGGTCTGGAGAGCTGTGCCACAGGGTTGACTCCATGGCATACAGATGGAGACTGGAAAGAGCCTGTCCCCATCTTTTTTGCAGTTCCTGAGCCCTGTGGTCTCCTAGTAGGTCCCTCTTTGGCCTGTTATTGGAGCATAAATGTTCCTCTCACCTGTGTACTTAGGAGTGGCCGCACTCCTGGGAGACCAGCTCTCTCCGTGTGGGATTTGGGTCCAGAGAGCTATACCACAAGGTAGAAGAAGACATACATTCAATTTCTTTACATGCAGTCTGTTAATTTAGTGCCACTGGCACTAAATTGATTGATTTTCATGTTGTAGAATTTTGAAGTTAGCTGAAGGTTATTTATTTATTTGAATGTTTATTTTTGACACAGGTTCTCATTATACACTCACCCTTCTCTGTGTCAGCTTCCCAGTGTTGAGATTAATTTTTGTTACATGTCTGTTCTAGAAGCAAGCCTGCTTGCCTACCCGTCTTCACCTCTTCTTTCTTTTTTCTTCTTTCTCTCTTTCTTTCCATCAAATTTATCCTTTATTTCTTTTACCTTCTTTCTTCATTTCTATTTTGCTATTGTTGAGAGAGGGTCTTACCATGTGTCCCCGACAGGCTTGGAATTCACTATGTAGACCAATATGGCCTTGAACTCACAGACATCTACAGTCTCTGCCACCAAAGTATTGAAATTAAATACATATGACACCATGCTAGGCTCTCTTTTTCTTTCTGTCAGGGTCCCATGTACCCCAACCTAGTCTTGAAATACTGTGTGGACCAGGATTATGTAAAATTTCTGGAAATTTTACCATAGTTTCCCAAGTGCTGGAATATCAGGAGCGTACCACCAAACTTGACAAGGAGTATTCTGTTTCTTAAACAGCAAGTACATGTTCTGGAGGGTTTATATGTTGTTATTATTTATGTCTTACATATTGACTTTTGTTGTAAAAAAATATCATGATCAAGTTGACTTATAAAACAATTTAATTTGGCTTACAGTTTCAGAGGGTTAGAGTCCATGATGGTAGATTAAAGGACCAGCTGAGAGCGCACATCTTGCTTTACAAACATGAAATAGAGAGAACTAAATAGAAATGGTATGGACTTTTGAAATGTCATAGCCCATTCCCAGTGACACAATGGCCTTTAACAAGGCCACACCTCCTCATCCTTTCCAAACAGTTCCAAACAAACTGGGGACCAAGTATTCAAGTATATGAGCCTATACAGGCTTTTAAACAACTACACACATATTTTATTTTTAACATGTCTTTTTTGTTTGTTTATTTTAATTTTAAGTGTATGATATTTGCCTGCAAGTATGTATGTATACCATGTATATGCTGGTATTTATGGAAGCCAGAAATTTGTATTCGATGTTCTGGAACTGGAGTTATGAAGAGTTCTGAGCTGCCATGTGGGTGCTGGTTACTGAACTTGGATCCTTAGGAAGATCACCAAATGCTCTTAACCATTGAGCATCTGGCCCTGTATCTTTGTTTAGAAGTTCATTTTACTAGCTAAGAGTACTTGCTTTTTCTATCACTGCCCTGTCTGATTTTAGTGTGCAATGTTATATTGCTGATATGCACAGCATTGTGTATCAGCCTTTAGAGTTTATCCTCTTCCTTACTGAGACTTAAAGCTCACTGGCTAGTAATTGTCTTCCCTCCTACTACTTGGGCAGCTACCATTTCTACTCTGCATCTATGATATCTATGGCATTATTTCTTTCTGTGAATGGCTCACTTCACTTAGTACAGTGCCCTCAAGATTCACCCATGTTGTCTCAAGTTGCAATGTTCCCTTCTTTCATTTTTAATGTTGACTAGCTCCTCACTGTCTAAAGTGCATTTTATAGTACACATTCTTTTTATTGATACATATGCTGCTACATATGTAGCTTGTTTCCACATCTTGACTATGGGCATAATGCTATCACAGTCATGGAAGTACTAATAATTTTCTGCAATCTTGATTCTGATCCATTTTGTATGCATAAAGAAGAAGATCATACGGTAGTTCTCTGTGTATAGAATTACATACTATTTTCCATAGTGGCTACAACATTTTGCTTTACTGACAATAGTGCAAGAATTCTAATCTCTCTATATTTTTATGACATTTGCTGCCTTTTTGTATATGCGTGTATATATGTGTTTGTGTGTACATACATATGTGTATGTATGCACATGTATGTGTACGGAGTCAGGAGTTTGATGTTGAGTGTTATCTTAAATCATCTTCCAGTTTGTTTTGAGATAGGGACTTGCACTGAAACCAGAAGTTGCCAGTTTGGCTAGACTGGGGGGAGGTAACAAGTACCCCACCCCATCTCTTTATTCCTACATCCCTAGTGCTGGAATTATAAGGCTTTACAATACCCTCTGTTTTACATGGGTGTTGAGGACTGAAATCAGGTACTTGTGCTTATGTGGCAAGAACTGTACCAACGTAGCCATCTTCTCAGTTCCCCATCCACCCTTTTTTCAGTACTGGCTATGGAAAGAATTATGAAGCGTTATCTTGTTTGATTTGATTGTTTTAATTTGAATTTCTCTCATCTTGGTGACACTGCGAGTCTTTAATGTGTCTGTTCACCATTTGTATGTGTTCTTAGGACTGAATTTCATTTGTATGTATTCTTAGGACTGGTTTTCATTTTTTTTTTTTTGCTATTGAGTCGGGGAGCTTCTTCTTTATCTGTTTGTTTAGAGGATTAACCCTTTGACAGATGTGTGGTTTATATATGTTTTATTGTAGTCTGCAATGTGCCCTCTGTTAGTTTATTTTCCTATGCATAAGTTTTTTTATTTGCTATAGCTAAAATTGTTAATTTGATAAAAATGATTTTAGCATCAGTAATTGGAGATGTTAGTAATAGAGAAAATAAACAAGAGCTACTGAGAACTTGCAGTTCACAGTTAGAATGCATATTCTTTTCCTATTCATAAGAAATATTATCTCATCATATACTGCAGAGCTCAGATTAATCAACATTTGTTTTCATTGAATTGATGTCTGTGTCTAAAAGTCAGATACTCAGGTATTTCCTTCAGTCCTAGTGTTTGTTGTAATAAGACTAGAACTGACTTGTAGGCCAAGGGTGGAGATTTGTTGTGAGAAAACTCATTTGTTAGAATGTGGCAGACAATAAAATTGTTCACATGAATATGTTAGTTGTGTTTGTCATGGCAGGTTGCTTCTATATATCAACTTTGTGATAATAAACTTACTGTAACTTGAAATAACCCAGATCTTTAAAGAGGATCTATTTCTTGTCATCAAGAAAATATCAAGAGACCTAGTTTGCCGAAGCAACATGATACCTATGAAGAATCTTGGGTTTCTGAGGAATTATCACCACTTAAAAATTGGAATGGAGTTTTAGTGTGATCTTCAGATGTTCCCCTAATATTTGGCTGAGTGGAAACACATACATTTTGTCCCTAATATTTTGGAAATATTGTCGAAGTGCTTTTATATATAAGATGGCACTCCACATTCTACAAATATGATTGTTGTTGTTGATAAAGAATTAGTATGTGTGCAGAAAGTGCTCAGTATGAGGCACAATCAAGTCCAATTTCATCAAAACAAATGGCTTTGTTAGAGATCAGGATGCCATGGTTTTGAAACACAGTTAAAATTTAATTGGGAAAGAGGCTACTGAGCTAGGCTGAGGAGGCCATCCAGGGCTAGAGCATCTAGGCTGTTAGAGTGAAAAAGGATGGTGGGGAACAGTTTGAAGTTAAATTGGCTTCTTCACAGCCAGACCCATGCTGTGTGTCCCTGTGGAACATTCTTGTGCTTGTTGCTATATGTGAATCTCTCTCTTTGGCTGACTCTTTTTTATTCTAAAGTTCAGATCTGGTATCTTCTACCACCTTATTCTTTTGTAGTCTGCTGGTTGCTTTAATGGTAGTTAGGTATTCCCTAAGGATAGATGATACTCTAGTTAAATTTTAATTAACTGCGTGAGTGTGCATTTACTCAGTCAGAGAGCATTTACTGAGTATTATGAATTATACTGGGGGTCATTCATAGGACAAAAAGATGGAACATGACTTCATCCTTGTGTGTGAATTGAACAACAACAGCTGCAACAACAGCAATATCCTTGCTAGCAATGCTAGGTTGTTGCTAGGTGGTAGAGTGCTTTCTTAGCATTAATTAGACCCTGGGTTAGAACACCAGAATCACTAATCACCCCTCCTTAAAAAAATGACAGCAAAATCCCAGCCTTGCTAGGGAGATCCATACACAAAACAATAAAAGCTAATTACAAAATGTGTTGAAATGTGAAAAGTTAGGAAATGTAATTATTGAATGAGCAAATGTGTGAGTCACCTGTGTCAGATCTACATAATGAAATTTGAGTGTAAGCAATGTTACACTGTAAGGGTGACCATGAGAAAAGAAGGGTAATCTGGAAAGCTTAGCTGCAGTCCTCTTTGTCTTGCTGTACTTCCAAATATCACTTTACTTCCAAATATCACTCAGCATGTCACACTGCTTATTAATTTATTTGGTTATTGGATTTTTCCAGTAGGATATAAGCAACATGGAGGCAAACATTTTTATCAGTGCCTGTAGTGTTTACTGTACCTCAGTGGTCCTGATTTCCAAATGGGTATTGAGTGAGTCAACTTACTGTTATATAGAAGAGAGTTGGGTTTGGCAGTGCTTGCCTAACCTCCCAGAACTCAGAAGACTGAGGCAGAGGAGATGGAATTAGAAGGCAAGCCTTACATAGTGTTTTGAAGGCTAAACCAAGTTACATAGTAAAACCTAATTTCAAATAACAGCGACAACAACACTACCACTCAAAAACTGAAAGAGATTAATGAAATTTTGGTAACAATTACATGATGGGTGTGGCTCAATGTATAATCTGAAGATTTGAGTGGCTCAAGAAGGCTCCAATTTGAGGCCAGCCTGAGCTACAAAGAAAGATCCTATTTCCAAAATCAAAATAAGAGAAAATACTTAGCAAAAAAAATAAGGCAAAATAATTGTTCTTTTAAAAATTGAACTATTTTGATAATTTCCTACATTTATAAAGGACATTCTGATTATTCTAACCCAACCCTCTCTAATCTCCCTCCCATTCTTGTTTGCATGCCAACCTCCCTATCATTCCCTTTCAAACATTTATATCATTTTTTTAAAGCTTCATTGAGTTTAACCAGGATCATCTGTGTGATCATGGCTTTGGAACTATCCATTAGTATTTGGTGGCTACCTTGGTGGTTGTACAACTGAAGATAATGTTTGCTCTTCCTCAGACTCTGTCAGTATCTAGCCAAATACCTGATTATTCGTATACCCAAGCTTGTATAGGCTCACTGAGGCAGCCATAGCTGCTGTGGGGTTATAACTATATTGTAATATTTCTGGTTTTTTTCTCCTTAATATTTAGGTCTATTTATTCGGGTCTATTTTCTTTTTCTTTGTATCATTGAGTCTATATTTTCCCTTTAAAAATTTTAATTTTGTATCCTGTTGACTACAATTTGTGCTCTCCATGCTCTTATGGACCATCTACTGGAGCGTGGTTGAACTACCAGGATCCAGATCCTTAAGGAAAACTGACATTCCTTCCCCATACACAACCAACTGCCCAGAGATCCTCAGTTAGGGGTGGGAGCGTGTGAATCCCTTCCCATTCCACATTTGAATATCAACTGGCTTGATTTTTTGTGCAAGTCTTGTGAAGCAGCTACAGTTGCTGTGACTTCATGTTTTGTCTAGAAGGCAATGGGTTGTTTCTTTCTTTCTTTGTTTGTTGGCTCTTACCATTTTTTTTTTTTTTTTGGCCCCTCTACCAGAAAGGTCGCTGGGTCTTGAATGGATCTGTACTATAGATGTCCCATTTGTGGCTGAGCCATCTACAGCTACTTATCCTTTGTCCTTTGACCAGTTGTAAGTTGCTGTGTTAATTGAAGTCTACTATACAAAGACATTTCTCTGATAAAGTCTGAAAGTTGTACTAAAGTATCAGGAAAGAAGATTCTTGGTTAGTACCAGCTTGATTTCTCCATGTCCTGTGATTAATGTGTGTGCTGTTTTCAGCAACAGGGGTCTTATCATCAAATTATAGTGGGAATCAAGAGTAATGGCAATAACCTGTCTTATTTTAGGAATTTCTAGAACACCTTTGACCAACAACAAAAGAAAAAGAAGATATATTTCACATTAGAATAATACTATATGGTGTAGGTTTTGTGTGTGTATGTATATATACATATATACACATGCATATATGTATATATATGTTCTTAAGTATATATTTGCATATATATATATATACACATTCATATCAAAGAATATTCTTTTATACACATATTCATATGTGGGTCCACACACCAAGGAATTGTAAAAATGGTTATAGGGTAGATCTATTTTTTCTTTTTATTTCATTAATTTCTGCTCAGATTTTGATTATTTCCCCCCTTCTGCTGTTTTAGATATTTTTTGTTTTTGTTTTTTTCCAAGGCTTTGAGGTAAATAAATAAGTTCTTTATATTCTCTGTTTTTTAAATTTTTTTCATTACTGTGATGCTGTTTTAGTCTTGCAATTCATTGTTTCAATATGAAATGAGGGACCCATAAAAATGATGAAGACAAAAAAATTATATGTTGGTGTCTTAGTGAGAGTTTCTATTCCTGTGCAAACATCATGACCCAGAAGCAAGTTGGGGATGAAAGGGTTTATTCAGCTTACTTTTCCACATTGCTGTTTATCACTAAAGGAAGTCAGGACTGGAACTCAAGCAAGTTAGGAACCAGGAGCTGATACAGAGGCCATGGAGAAATGTTTCTTACTGGCTTGTTTCCCTCTGGCTTGCCCAGTCTGCTTTCTTATAGAACCCAAGACTACCAGCCCACATATGGTTCCACCCACAAGGGGCCCCCTCCTCCCTTCATCACTAATTGAGAAAATGCCTTACTGCTGGATCTCATGGAGGCATTTTTCTCAACTGAAGATCCTTTCTCTGTGATAAGTCCAGCTTGTGTCAAGTTGACACAGTTGGTAACTTTATGAGACAAAGATTGAGCAAAGTCAATATAGTCAGAACTATATTTCAGACTTTTATAATATGTAGAAAATAGAGGGACCAAATGTGAATGCCAACACTGACTTTTAGTATATGGTATATCTGGTGTGGTTTAGGGAGCTCTAATACATGATTTCATGACACTGTTCAGGTTTAACTTCCCTACTGAAGGAGAATTCATTTTTTTAAAATTGAAAATAGATTATTCTGTAATACAATACATACTGACCACAATTTCTTCTCCCTTCACTCTTCTCAGCTCTCCCCATCTCCCCTCTCCTCTAGATCCACCCCTCATGCCACTCTTATTTCCCTGCAGGAAGGAGCAGGTCTCCAAGAGACAACAATCAAAACCACCACTGCCACCCCCCCCCATCTCCACACCACCACACCACCACCACCATCACCACCACCACCACCATCACCACCATCACCACCATCACCACCACCACCACCGTCACCACCACCACCACCGTCACCACCACCACCACCGTCACCACCACCACCACCACCACCACCACCACCACCATCACCATCACCACCACGCTACCACCAAGATATAATAAGGCAAGGCAAAAGTGCTCATATGGAGGCTGGACAAGGCAACCAAATAGGGGAAAATGTTTCAAGAATAGGCAAGAGAGTTAGAAAGACACCTTCTCTCACTGTTAGCAGTCCTTCAAATACAAAGCTAACAGCCATAACATATATGAAGATGACCTGGTGCAGATTTATGCAGGCCTTGTGCTTGCACCTTCAGTCTCTGTGAGTGCATATGAGCACATATGATTCAGTGGGCCATATTCTTCTGGAGTCCTCTCTCCCCCCTGACTTCTACAATCTTTCTTCCCCATCTTCGGGAGGGTTTCCCAAGCTCCAATGGGAGAGACCAGATGGAGACCTCCAGTTTAGACTCTGGCTATGGTCTCGTTCTCACTGTTGTTGTTGTTTGTTTGTTTGGTGTAGGAAATCAGAGCTGTAAATATTTCTTTTAGGACCCTCTTCACTGTATTCCGTAGATTTTGTGTTCTCATTTTTGTTTAATTCTAAGACTTTTAAATTTTCCTTTTTTATTCATTCAATGATATATTCATCATTCAGTTATGTATTGTTCAATTTCCATGACTGAGTCTGTGGTTCTTTTTGTTAATAGTTAGCTTTATTCTGATGTCACTGATGAACAGAGCTGCAACAAATTCTCAATATAATACATACTCAATTCAAGATCACATCAAGATGGATATTTATTGTGAATAAGTTGGCTTTATTCCAGAGATAAATCAACATAAATAATAAATAAATAAATAAAATCAACATTTGAATAAATAAATGCAATTCATTGCATGAATGGAGTGAAAGACATGTCACATGAGTGGCATGAAAGACATGTCACGTGACTGTCTCATTAGACTCAAAAAGGCTTTTTCACAAAACCCAACATCCATTCATAATGAAAGCAGTAGAGTGGCTAGGAATGAATGGAAGAAACATACCTGAATATAATAAAATCTATATATGACAAACGTATAGCTAACATCATGTTTGATGGAGAAGAGCTTAATGAATTCTAAGATCAGGAACGAGACTAGGAATCTACCCTCTCTAACCTTTTCCATTCTACTGCTTGGAGTCTTAGTTAGAGCAATAAGATGAGAGAACAACGGGAATATACATAGGACAAGAAAAGTCAGAATACCCTCATGTTTGTATGACACGGTTCTATACATGGGAGACCAGAAAGACCCTTCTCTCTACAACAAACTTCTTAGAGCTGATAAATACTTTCAGTAAAGTGTCAGGATACTAAGCTGCTGCTCTAAAATCAGTAGTCCTCTTGGTTATTAATAAAAAACACCAAGAAAGGATCAGAAAAGCAATCTAATTCACAGTAGCCCCCACATGTGTGAGCATGCACATGTGTATGTATGTGCATACATGTGTATGCACACAAAACTTAATTATTAATTAAGTTTTAATAATTAATTAATAATTAATTAATAATTAATTATGTGAGTAAGTAAGCTTACTCACAGAGCTGAAAGATTTCTGCTATGAACACTTTAAAATGCTAAAGAAAATAAAATGAGGAAGGCATTAGGAAATAGAAATATTTCTGACACTCATGGATCAGAGAAGTAATGTTGGGAAAAGGGCCATCCTACCTTTGTGTATATGTATACACAGTACAATGTCAATAAAAGTTCTCAGCCCATTCTTCATAGATATAGTTAAAAAAGAACCCTCAATATTTATATGGAAACATTAATGACCAAGAGTAGTGAAAAAAATCTTCTGAATACAAAGAATACAGTGAGAGGTATTATTATATTTGACTAAGTTATTCTACAGAAATATGGTAATACACAAAACCAAACACATATTCCAGTGGAACAATTCCCCCCAAAACATGCCCAATCAGATCTAGGAAATCCTACAATTAAGACTAATTTATCAGCTGACTCTTGGTTGTATCAAGCTAACAAATAAAGCTGAGAGCCCATTTTTCATTTCAAGCTTAAATTAAAATATCTCCATATTTAAGAAAGACTTATAATAAAAAATGTGAATATGTATATACAAATAGGCCTGTAATGAAATGTGAGTAAATAACCATGCTTACTGTCTTAGGGTAAGAGATCTGTTTGATCCAATATGTCAGACAGCATACAGGCATGGTTGCCTGGAGTTTCCAGTGAATAAACTGGGGAAAAGTAGGTAATAGCTATCATTAGAGCTGGGGAACAGCTGAAAACCTTTAAACTAACAATATAACAAAATAGAAACCCTCAAGTGCAGGACATAAAAAGGAGAGAGCCTGTCCCAGTGATAGGGTGCAGTTGAGGAGCTTCTTCTTCCTTGTTAGGGCAGCTGGAGCTACACTGAAGACAGGGCGTGTCACACTGACATTGCACTTTCAGTAACAGACAGCTGAAACATTTTTCTTTATGTGGTAAATGATGATTTAGGCAAAATTTTATTTCCAAGCTCTTTAAAGATTATTGAAAGCACTAAAAATTCCTTCTAAGTGCCCCAAAATAAAATTTTTGGCTTGTAGTATTTTCACATTTTAACTATTTGCAATTACTGAGTTTTTCAATTCAACATCTCTTCTTCATTCAATTTCCTTTCTAGAATTATCTCCCATGTTGCTGACTTTCCCAAACATGTTGCTCATTTTGTCATCCATTTTTTCTGACTCCTCCTCTATATGGACCACTTCCTTTTCCAGATTTTTAATCAAGTGAACATACTTGCTTGTAGCTTCTCTCAGTCACTAATAACTCTCACCAGGAACCTTCTTAAATCATTACCTGGAATTTTGCTACTATTTAGTATCTCTGAGTTTAGTGACTGGGGAGTTATGATCTCTTAGAGGAATCAGGCGGCCTTTTTACCCCCCTGTATTTATTGTGTTTCTGGGTTGCCACTTGGACAGTTCTTAGAATATCTTCGTTGTTGTTGATAATCATCTTCACTGAGAAGTCTACTTTGAAAAAATTTTATTTCTATACAAGCATACATTATACATAAGTAAATCCCCCAACGGTTTACCCTTTCTGCCTGCTATTTTTCTTCCCACGGTTATGCTAGATAGTTTCACTTCTTTTTTTTATGTCAGAAAAGCAGACATGAGGTCAACCTGTCATACTGCACCCCGTCTCTCTGCTAGGGGTGCCCCAGCGCTGCTGGCACACCACCAGGAGGAGTCAGGGTAAAGTCCCGAAGCGAGAGTTCACAGTGGTTCCCAGTCTCCTCTTTGGATACCTGGGCACTGCCAGCATATGGCAGGAAAAGGGAGTCAGGAACCCTTTCTTCTTGGACATCTTTACACCAGGCAGAAAGGGGAGGTGGAGCCCAGGATGAATGGAATCCAGTCTGACCAGAGGGGCTGGAGGGGAGAAAGCCTTCCTTGGGAGTCTTAGGCACTGCTCTTTAGTTGTTGAAAGCTTTCCCTGTGGAGAGCCTTAATGAAGCAGCTCTCTGAGAGGATCCTTGCTTGTTCATATTGCTTTATTTGATAATGGGTATAAATGAACACACTTTATTCAGGGTGACCAGAGATTATATACTTTCGGGGTTGGGGAAGGAATACCCAGGAAGAGAAGTTCATTGGCTGACAGTTCAAGGCTATCCAGATACCCCATTAGCATGGAGAAGAACTCCAGGTGGTACACTACATGACTGAGTGCCCATGGTCCTCTCAGTGGGGTGTCATGGTTATGTGTTCCAGCGCAGGTACAGAGACAGGTAAGGAATGGTTCCACTCCAGCTATCAAATCTCTGAGATTCCAGGGGTTTGAGCACACTCAACCTTACCAGTTCTTATGCTTGTCTGGTGGCATGGTCCCACATGCCCTACAGTTAGCCTACTCTTGAATGCTTGGTCCTCAGCAGCACTGAGTGAGAAAATTCCTAAGTGCTTTTGAAAGTGGCTTTTACTTTCCCGCTCCCTCCTAGAGACCTGGGTGACCGATTGAGCTGGCTTATTTCCTATTGTCACCTTCTATTGTCCTTATTCTTTCATACTGCCTTTCAGTGCCTCCTGGCTTTCTAAACCTTGTCTTCTTTCTTTGGAATGGAGTTGGCCTTTTTTTTTTTTTTTAAAAAAAATCTTTTTCTTATTCTGACTCTTTGTCAGATTATCTGGAGACAACTTCCAGCCTGCCCTCTTATCAGACTAGAAGTCACTGACAATTTTTACCGGGATCCTTTTGAAATCATCCTGGAATTTTGCTATTACTTTAGTATCTCTGAGTTTAGTAGTTGGGGAGTTATGATCTTTTAGAGGAAACACACTGCTTTTCCCTTTCATGTTTATTGTGTTTCTAAGTTGCATTAGCTGGTATGTTGATTGGATAAACAACATTGGGGACTGGAGAGATTTCTGTGTTGACGAACATTGGTTGCTCTTCTATAGGACCCAAGTTCAATTCCTTGCACTCCACATGGTTCGTCATAACTGTCTATAATGCTAGTCCCAAGGAATCTGTTGCCTTCTGGACTCCTTGGTCACTAAGCACACAAGTAGTTCACAGACCTACATGCAGGCAAAATGTCCATACACATAAACAACAAACAAACAGGGAAATCATAAATTTACTCTTCAGACTAGAATGTTTAACATTTTCTTCCTTTTGTAAAAGTTTGCAGAATAACATTTTCCCAATTAAAAAATAAAGCTATGTTAATTTGATTTGCTTTATTAAAATTTTACCAAACCCTTTTGGCTTTAGACAGCACACAATTAATTAATTAACTAGTTTTAATTGTATATGTTAAGAAGAATCACTGTAATATTTCCATGGATGCATATCGTGAGTGCTGGTAGTATGCATCTTCTGATGTTCACAGAGTACTGAAAACACAAGTTTCATCCATGCCGATACACATTTATTTATTAACAGATAATTGGGAATACTCTAAAAGGCAGAACCTACTTGTTTCAAAGAAGAAAGAAGAGATTTTGTCAGATAGTTTGATGGAGAGGTTTGAAAAAATGCTGGCCAATGCTTGACTGCCCCAAAGGAGAAGCTTGGCTGCCTCAGAGCTCTGGGTCTCTTTCCACCCAAACCAATAACTTTCTGATTGAACCTTAAATTTAGTTCATCTCTGAAGTAGTAAGCTTTTTATGGTATTTCTATCTACAAACTTCAAAACCCAAGTTACATCAATCAAAGTGAGTTTTCTAACTTATAATTATGTCCATTTCTTAATAAAATTGCTCCCTTTCTCCTCTTCTTGCAATCATAAATGCTACTAGGTGATAAATGTCTGCTAAATGTGCCATGACCTTGTCTCTAGGAATGATTGTAACAGACATCTGTGGTGTGAAATGGCTCCGTGGCAGGAATTTAGAAACAGTTGGAAGCATCATATCCTGAGTAGTAATGAATTCACATTCTAACTGTATGTTCTAAAACACATAATCTAAAACTTT
The DNA here is from genome assembly GCA_019843965.1 of Rhynchomys soricoides. Classification (NCBI taxonomy): domain Eukaryota; kingdom Metazoa; phylum Chordata; class Mammalia; order Rodentia; family Muridae; genus Rhynchomys; species Rhynchomys soricoides. The sequence continues at coordinate 6,393,182 of JADRCH010000108.1, read as the reverse complement.
CTTACCTTGCTTTTAAAAGGCAAATATATATGTAAATGTATATATATATATATGTATATATATTTATTAAAAAGTGAACAAATGAAGATGAAATGGTATTTAAAACATTTCTTCAGGGACAAGAAGATTATATGGCAGGAGAAAACATTTTCTGTCATGCCTGATGACCTGAGCTAGGTCCACAGAACTCAATGGTGAAAGGAGAGAACCAACTTCTACAAGCCGTCACTTTCACACCCATATATGGTCTGTGATGGGACACATACCCATCCACACCCATACCCCCATCACACCCTTACATCCCAAACACACACACATGCACTGCACCCCACACCTCTATACACACAATGGATGTCTAAGTATATGAGTAAGTATAATATTTTTCCTCTTGTGATGTTTTACTCTCTATAATTTTAATTTTAAATGTCTCTTTTTATTTATTACAAAGAAAGCCAAATAATTACCTACAGTCCAGGTACCAGGAGATAGTCAGGGCCATTTTGGTCTGTTTCTTTGTAGTCTGGTTTCTTCCTTTACAAATGCATGCACATATATGTTTATTATTATGCAGTAGAGTTTAAGTTGTGTTTATATCAACATACAGAATATGTATAATCTCTGTTTAAGTGAATATGTGATTTGTAAGCTTAGGCTTTTGTTCCTTGACAAGCTTTCAACATCTTGTAGGACCAAAAATGTTATTATTAATGATGGTTATATTTATTTAATTAGAATCATATACTATTTCTTTTCAACTATACTGTTTTGCTTTGATAACAAGAATAGTTTATATTTCTAGATTTTATCATGAAAAATTTCACATTTAAAGTAGAAAGAATTACATAGTCCCTACGTGGCTTCTAGAGTTGTCAGAATGATTTCTTGTTCTAGTCTCTCAATCTTCCTCTTATTCCGGGGTGATAGAATAAGAAATCATGACATTAAAATAAAAAGAAATCTTTTGAAAGTTTTCTGCAGTGCAGGTGGTAGAATCTGAGGCTTTGCTCATGGATAAAATCTCTTCCACTGAGTTATATACTCAGCTCTGGACATATTATTTCATCTTCAAATATTTTATTATATCTCTAAAACATATGACTACTGAAATGTGTTATTGTGGGGCAGGAAAGAAGGCTTAGCAATTAAGAGCACTTTGGGAGGACTTGGGTTGGTTTATAGCACCCACATGGTGGCTCACAACTGTCCACTGACTCTCTTCAGGTCTCCTCAGGCACTGCATACATGTGCGGCATACACACACTCAGGCAAAACCCTCATACACATAAAATAAATGTAAATCATCTGCAAAAGTGTTACTGTAATAGCATCATCACACCTGTGATATTTAATAGTTATCTAAACTTGACAGAATCTAGAGGGAGCAGGAGACAAACCTCCAGACATGCCTGTGAGATATTATCCAGATTAAAATAATTGAAACGGGAAGACCTGTCTTAACTGTGAGTGGCACCATTCCTTGGGGTGAGGTCCTGGACTGAGTAAAAAGTAGAAAGTAAGTGAGCATCAGAACATTCTTCTCTCTCTGCTGCCTGACTGCACATATAATAAAATTAGCAGCCTAAAGCCACGATGGACTGTGCTCTGCAATGGTGAGCCAAACAAAACTTCATTTCTTGCTGCTTTTGGTAGGTATATTGTCACAATGAGCAAACAAGAGATTTCTTGGTCAGAGTATTTGAAGCAGGAAGACCCACTCTATATGTGGTTAGCCCCTTCTTGTGGCAGTCCAGGTAAAAGGACATGGAATAAGAAAGCTTTGCTTTTTGCCTCACACTTGCTGATGAGCTCAGTTGGAAAGATCCTGTTGCTGCGGCATTCCTTCACAGATAATAGAACCTACTTCTTCAGGATTCCAAAGTAGATTGAAGACCAGCATCTCTCCAGGAATCCTCCAGGCCTTCACTGCAATTTTGAGACTACTTGGATATTGAGCCTCATGAACTGAGGAACTACTGGATTCTCTGTGTCTCCAGTGTGAGACATGATTGGACATGACCAACTCTTGTGAGCCAAAATAATAAAACCCCTTTTAACATATTGTATCATTCTACTAGTTTTGTTCATAATATAGATAGGTTATTCTATCAGTACTGTTCTCAGAAAAAATTGTGACTAGTTCAGTAACCTTTCCTCCATATCTGGAACATTCCATTCTGAAAACAATCTCTTTATGGATACTATTATTAGTAATTGTCATGTCTGTTTTCTAGAAATGTTTCTAGAATTCTTTTACAAAAATCAGTGACAAAATTTCTATAATTTTGGACATAGTGCAGGAGAATCATGATATGTGTTTTGTTTTTGTTTTTGTTTTTGTTTTGCATTGCACTGTTAAGCTTGCAGGACTCTTACATGCTGGATCAGCCTGCAGAACTCAAGAGTTCCAGCAAACTGTGCAAATAAGGACTTTTATAACCCAGCTAGAGTTCATGCTTGGGAAGAAACTCTCCCTGGGATGCATCTGCCCCATCCAATTAATTACATGCTCTAAAGAGGGTAAACGGAGCCTGTTTCCTGCTGAGGGTAGTGATTATAGTTTGCTCCAATAAAAAGCAACTGTGCTTGTTTTCAAGTGAAATATAAATATACATATTAACCACTACCAGTGGTCTGCTGTAAATTACCAGTTAAGACAATCACAGACTTACCCAGTTTTAAGGTAATGAAACAAATTCTCTATTTTTGAGAGAGGACTATGAAGACATCGGGGCTATATCTTACCATTGTCACAGCTATCACTGTAAATTCTTTTTGTTGTTCTTCTATAAACATGGAAAGAAATAGTCTAGCCAATGAAGTTCTCTGTTTTATTCGTGAAATAACATTCATGAAATCACTATAATTAGTCTTTTATTTATAGAGGGAACAGGGCAGGGCCTTGCTATGCAGCCTAGGCTGGCTTGAGTCTAGCTATTTACTTCATGAGTACTGGGATCATGGGAGTGTACCTCTATACCGGATCATATTTTATGTATCATATGTGACAGGCTTGACTTGTAGATGAGAGAAAGCCTCAATAAAACATTAAATCTATATAATTAGAACATATTTAATTCAGTTTTAAAGATGCATAAGACAGCTGAGGTTCCCAGCAGATTAAGATCATGAACAGTAACTGGACTGGTTAGCTTTTATCCATTTGACACAGATTCAGTCATCTAGGACGAAGAAAGCTCAATTGAGACGATGACATTAGAGTTTCCTGTAGACAAGTCTTGAAACATTTTATTTCTTTTGCTTCTCTTTTAAAAAATTTGCTTTGTATGTATATGGTTTTTTTTTCTTCATGCACACCTATGTACCATGTGCATGCCTAGTATCCATAGAGTCTTGAAGATGGTATCAGATCTCCTGATACTAGAGTTATAGATAGTTATGAGCCACCATTTGTGTGTCCAGTTCCCTGAGAGTGCTCTTAATGGCTGAGCCAACTCTGCATCCTCTGTGTTGATTTTCTTGTTTTATGATTGGGAGGGACCAGAAAGCAAGGTAGCAAACTGTGGGTATGAGTCAGTAAGTAGCATTCCTTCTTGGCCTCTGCTTTAGTTCCTGCCTCCAGGATCCTGGCCTGTTTGAGTTCCTGCCATTGCTTCCCTCAATGATGGTCTGTCACCTGGAAGTGTAAGGCAAATAAACTCTATCCTCTCATGCTGCATCTAGTTCTTGTCTTATTGCAGCATTACAGAGATAGAGGGCGAATTAGAACACTAACTTTTTGCATATTGCATTTAAGTGCCATTAATAGAACACTGAACAGTGAAACATGCTCCTAGGAAAATCTAAAATACCTTTGTACTTAGAAAGGCTACACTATTTTTCTTGGATCCTGGTGGATATGTCTTCAACTTTGAAGGGGATGGTTTAATGAAGAAGAACTATGGATGTAAAATGCGGCTTAAAACAAGTTCCACTAAACCTGTTTAAGTTCCTTGGCATCTTGTTTTTGTCTGTGTTTATTGCATTTCACTTGGCAACTTCCACCCCATGCTTCTGCAAGATCATATCTTGCTTACCAATCCAAATTTCATTAGCATTAGCAAAAGTTTTATAAGCATTAGTAGGTTATCTTCCTAGGTATTTTATATTTTAAAAGTTATTTTAAAAGGGTCTGGAGAGTTGGCTTAGCAGTTAAGATCACTGGCTGCTCTTCCAGAGGAACTGGGTTTCAATCCAAACATACTCATGGGAGCTCACAACCATCTGTGACTGCAGTTCCTTAGGGCATCTATGACCTTTGCTTATCTATGCAGGTACTGTACGCACATGGTCCACAGACATACATGCAACCAAAGTACTCAAATACATAAAAGGAAAATAAAGAGTATTTTTAAGTTAGAAAAGGCAAGCCATTTCAAATATAAAGCAAGTAGTACAACAAAGCTAATATTACAACTCATAATCCCAATAGTGCTTCTCTGAAACATACACATTTTCCAAGATGACAGTTTTAAAGCATATTCTCTTTTCTAACATCTTCATTCTCCTTCTCTTTATCAGATAATGAGCCCAGTTCATATTTCCATGAGCACAGCAGTCCTCAGGGAACTTCCACCTGATTTGTATACCTACCAGAATAGCTGCTGTCCCACGTGAGGAGGGCTGATATCCAGGACTCCATGCTGCCCTGTCTTTCTCTTTGAACTCATCATTCTTTCCTCTGAAATTCATGAGGTCATTCTCAGCAATTAGATTTGGTAACAACAGTTAGATCTTGGACTATTTTATATATATACATACACACACTTTTCTGAGAAAAGGTTTCACTTTAGAGACAAGGCTGGTAGACTCATAATCCTCCTACCCTAGCTTTCTGAGTGCTGGGACTACAATCAAATACCATCATTCCCATTTCAACCTTTGGAGTTTTAATCTAAACAAAAGCCCCTTATTGTTTTCCACACTCTTTTCTATTTCTGTACCTCATTCTCAAAATTTCTTCATAAATTCCTTAAGGAATTATCTGTGCTCTGGTTTGGCAAGATCAGATACACTGGTGTGACTTTACTCTAGAAACTCTAGCTGGTTTCACTGCAAAAGGAGAGAAGTTCACACTGATAATTGGAAACAACAGAAGCTGATATTCTGCAGTGGGTATAAGGGCTACCTGCAATTAACAAGGCACAGGGTGAAACCAGGGAAAAGTGAGACATGGACATTTCCAGCTATAGACCGTCAGAGAGCATGCTTCACTTTTCCAAGCTCAAACTCCTCCTGAAGTTCAAACTTAAGCTGTGTATTGCAGCAAAGGACACAGGATAAAGAAGCAGGGAAAACTTCCACTGATGTGGCTTGGTTTAGAAAGTAAAGTTGATGACATACCAAGTATTTAACAGACTGTTCATTTGTTACAGGGGCCATACTGGAGATGGAGCCTGGGTCCTTGAGTAAAAGAAAAGTACTCAAAGTACTCTGCCCTAAGCCCTAGCCTGTGACCATCCATATTTGCAGGGGTTTAATGAGACAAGGTGGCAGGAAGATTCTGCACTGTATTTTATTCTTGTGAAGCCATATAGTCTACCATGTCTCTAAAGGTTACAAGAACTTGTGCCATCTGGTCACGAGAAATATTCCCTTTGCCTGAACATTCTTCTTGTTCTCTCTCTCTCTGTCTCTCTGTCTCTCTCTGTCTCTCTCTCTCTATATATATACACACACATATATATATTAAAGCATAAGATGATGTCAATATTGGATGTAAATATATATATATATATATATATATTTAATTGTTAGAGGATTTTAGAGAAATGTTCCATATAACAGTACAAATCAATACAATACTTCTAATGAACAGTTTATCAACAAGTACCAAAGTATAAATTGTGCATAAAATTTTATCTAGTAAACTTATTTGTAAGAATTTATGTTGACAAAAATATGTATGTATGTATTATATACAATGGTGAATTATGAGAAACATTTCAAAATTAAATACAGGATTAATAAATTTTGAAATTACTTGTAGACATTTCTATAATAATTAAAATGCTATTTTTTGTCTAAAACTTTAGAAGCCAATATTGACATCATCTTATGCTTTAACATTATTAATATGATTACAATAAATTAAATCACTTTGTAAAAACATTATACAATTGGAAATTATTTCTGACAGATCAACTCTTACAGTTTTATAGGCCATTCATTTTTTTCTCCTTTGAAATGACAAAGAAAAGTTGTCTTCAGTTAAAATAGCACTTAACCTAATCTCATAAATCATATGTTTAATGTTACTTGTTTTCAGTAGGCTTTGAAAACCTTACTACTGTTGTAATCAACTATAAATAAGTTGACAACTCCTGACTAAATTCAGAGAAAATAAATACTAGTCTTCTAAAATATACAAGATTTGCCTCCCTAATGTGAACATAAAATTCAAATACCTCCAATGTTCTCCCTTGAAGATATGTTAGCTTCACTCTGAGCAAAGAGCAACATTCCTTTGCATTTCCCAAGGCACACTGAGATTCATCAGATACCAATAACACTTGCTGAAGTAACCCCTTAAATACTTCTATTTTACCAGTATCTTTTTTGATAACTTTTGATTGAAAGTTGATTTTATTCGTTATTAGAATGGCTACTCCAGCTTGTTTCTTGGGACCATTTGCTTGGAAAATTATTTTCCAATCTTTTACTTTGAGGTAGTATCTGTCTTTGTCACTGAGGTGCATTTCCTTTATGCAGCAAAATGCTGGGTCCTGTTTATGTATCCAGTCTGTTAGTCTATGCCTTTTTAACTGGGGAATTGAGTCCATTGATGTTAAGAGATATTAGGGAAAAGTGTTACTTCCTCTTATTTTTCTTATTAGAGGTGGTATTATGTTTGTGTGGCTATCTTCTTTTGGGTTTGTTGAAAGATTACTTTCTTGCTTTTTCTAGGGTGTAGTTTTCCTCCTTGTGCTGGTGTTTTCCATATATTATCCTTTGTAGGGCTGGATTTGTGGAAAGATATTGTGTAAGTTTAGTTTTTTCATGGAATATCTTGTTTCTCCATCTATGGTGATTGAGAGTTTTGTTGGGTATAGTAGCCTGGGCTGGCATTTGTGTTCTCTTAGGGTCTGTATGACATCGATCTTCTAGCTTTCATAGTCTCTGGTGAGAAGTCTGGTGTAATTCTGATAGGTCTGCCTTTATATGTTACTTGACTTTTTTCCCTTACTGCTTTTAATATTCTTCCTTTGTTTAGTGCATTTGGTGTTCTGATTATTATGTGATAGGAGGAATTTCTTTTCTGGCCTAGTCTATTTGGAGTTCTGTTGGCTTCTTGTATGTTCATGGGCATCTCTTTATTTAGGTTAGGAGAGTTTTCTTCTATAATTTTGTTGAAGATATTTACTGGCCGTTTAATTTGGGAATCTTCAATATCTTCTATACCTATTGTCCTTAGGTTTCATCTTCTCATTTTGTCCTGGATTTCCTGGATGTTCTGGGCTAGGAGCTTTTTGCATTTTGCATTTTCTTTGACTGTTGTGTCAATATTTTCTATGGTATCTTCTGCCCCTGAAAATCTCTCTTCTATCTCTTGTATTCTGTTGGTGATGCTTGCATCTATGACTCCTCATCTCTTTCCTAGGTTTTCAATCCCCTGGGTTGTCTCCCTTTGTGATTTCTTTATTTTTTCTGCTTCCATTTTTAGATCCTGAATGGTTTTGTTCAACCCCTTCACCTGTTTGGTTGTGTTTTCCTTTAATTCTTTAAGGATTTTTGTGTTTTCTCTTTAAAGGATTATAGCTGCTTACCTGTGTTCTCCTATATTTCTTTAAGGGAGTTATTTATGTCCTTCTTAAAGTCCTCTATCATCATCATAAGAAGTGATTTTAGATCTGAATCTTGCTTTTCTGGTATGGTGGTATATCCAGGACTTGCTATGGCGGGAGAATTGGGTTCTGATGATGCCAGGTAACCTTGGTTTCTGTTGCTTATATTCTTTCCATTGCCTCCTGCCACTTGGTTATCTCTAGTACTACCTGCCCTCCCTTTATCTGACTGGAGCCTGTCCTTCCTGTGATCCTGCTTGTGTCAGACCTCCTTAGAGACCAACTGTCTCTGGCATCCTGTGATTATGGGATCCTGTGATCCTGAGATCCTGGGTGTGACAGAGCTCCTAGGAGTCAAGCAGCCTCTGAGACCTTGAGATCCTGGTGTGACAAGCTCCTGGGATCCTGGGATCCTGGGATCCTGGGTGTGTTAGAGCACCTGGGAGTGGAGCTTCCTCTGGGTGTTGTGGGACTGGCTGAGCAATTCGCCCCCAAGGTCTGCTGAATGCAACAGCTCAGACTGGAAGGTTGTTCACTCTCTCATGTCAAGGTTTGTAGGTGAAGTGTCTCCTACAAGCTCACACAGCTACTGAGTTGCTGATGCTTTTATATACGTAGAGCCTTGGTGATAGATATATACTGTGAGACCTTGAGCACCTTGGACTTGCCCCAGTCCTGCTTCCATCTGGTCATTATCATGGGATTTACCACCATGTATTATACCCTCTAAGCAGTGAACCAGAGTAAAATCTTCCTCCCATAAGTTGCTTCCATCAGATATTTAGTCACAGTGGAGAGAGAAGCTAATAGAGTCCATTATCCTCTTATTAACAATGGATGAAAAATAAATGAAGGCAGAGTGAATAAATAAACAAGGAAGAAACACAGAAGCAAAAGAAAATCAGTTTAGATTAAAAAACAGTCGTGGTGGGGAATGGGCTAAAATGCCTGCAGCATGTTGAAGCACCAGTTTTCTGTCTAGAAGGCAGCAATGTGGGGAATTGTTGGCAGAGTGGGGTGGAGACAAACCTTGGTTTTGTGCAAGTAAAAGTTGCTTAGTATTAATAATATTTACTCTCCTTGATTCTGTGTTATTCTGGATCCGGAAGTTGATGGCCCAATCACCTGTCTCAATCAACTCCACAAGTGTTCATGCATGATTACATGCATACACATGTACCTACATATGTACATATAAATAAACAAACATATACATATATACATTTGGATGAGGCTGCCCCTGCTCCCACACCCTTATTTATTGTTTATGGCATTTTTATACCTTTCAGAAAAAAATTCTTTTTTTTTGATACTTTATTTACATTTCAAATGTTTCCCCCTATCCAGATCTCCCTTTTAGAACCTCCCTATTCCCTCCCCCTCCCCCTGCCTCTATGGGGGTATTCCCTCACCTACCCACTCACCCATTCTTGACTTCCCTCCTTGGCATTCTCCTATATTGGGGCATCTAACACCCTCTGGTCCAAGGGCCTCTCCTCCCCCTGATGGCTTATAAGACCCTCCTCTTCCACATATGTGGCCAGCACCATGGGTCCCTCCATGTGTATTGTTTGGTTGGTGATCCAGTCTCTGGGAGTATCAAGGGGTCAGGCTAGTTACCACTGTTGCTCCCTTCCTGGGGCTGCAAACTCCTTTAGCTCCTTCAGTCCCTTCTCCAACTCCTCCATCTGGGACCTCACACTCAGCCCAATGGTTGCTGTGAAGTGACTTTGGGTATTCCGAACTTTTGGGCTAATAAGCACTTATCAGTGTGTACATACTGTGTTCATTCTTTTGTGACTGCGTTACCTTGCTCAGGATGATATTTTCAAGTTCCATCCATTTGCCTGCTAATTTCATGAAGTCATTGTTTTTAATAGCTGAGTAGTATTCTATTGTGTAAATGTACCACATTTTCTGTATCCATTCCTCTGTTGAGGGACATCTGGGTTGTTTCCAGTTTCTGGCTATTATAAATATGGCTGCTATGAACATAGTGGAGCATGTGTCTTTATTACATGTTGGAGCATCTTCTGGGTATATGCCCAGGAGTGGTATAGCTGGGTCCTCAGGTAGTATTATGCTCATTTTTCTGAGGTTCCGCCAAACTGATTTCCAGAGTGGTTGTACCAGCTTGCAATCCCACCAGCAATGGAGGAGTGTTCCTCCTTCTCCAAATCCTCCCCAGCATCTGCTGTCACCCGAGTTTTTGATCTTAGCCATTCTGAGTGGTGTGAGGTGGAATCTCAGGGTTGTTTTGATTTGCATTTCCCTGATAACTAAGGATGTTGAACATTTCCTTAGGTGTTTCTCAGCCATTCAAGTTTCTTCAGTTGAGAATTATCTGTTTAGCTCTGTTCCCCATTTTTTGATAGGGATATTTGGTTCTCTGGTGACTCACACTCTTGGACAACACTAATTGGACATAATGAGTTATCAAAAGAAGAAGAGGAGGAGGAGAAACGAAAGAGTTTCTGTGTCCAGGTTTTTGTTCTGACTTCTTTCAGTGATGGATTATGACCTGAGAGTTTTAGGAGGAAATAAACTCTTTCCTCTCCGAAGTTGCTTCTGTTAATGGTGTTCAATGCAATAGGATCTAAGGATGACAGCATGAAATTGGAGGGAGACCAACTAGACAGGGACACAGAGGGAGCTGGAGGAGGAAAATGGGAGATGGGTATTATTTTGTATGGATATAATATATTAAAACATGGATGTATTATATGCATACATGTATGGTTTTCTTCAAAATAAAGAAAAATGTTAAAGAAATAGAAAATAAATATCAATACATATAAAAATTAAACATCATTAACAAACAGTCTCCCTCACCAGATAATAGCATTTTCTGACATGTTCTACTTTTGTAAGGATTGATCATGAAATGAGAATTGCCTTCTTTAGATCTTGAGTCCATTCCTCTGCTACAAAAAAAATGTTATGGAGACAGACTAACTTTTCTCGTCTCTGCATTTCTCAGGAGGCTGAGACAGGGGAATTACAGAAAAAGAGTTTAATTTGGGGGCTTCACTTGTTTTATATTTTGGATTTCTTCCACAAGGCCTGACATACTTTCATTGCTTTATGTATAAAGTAGATGGAAAATTCATTAAGAAATATCCCTTCTAAGACTCCAATTATATTAAGCCATCATCTATTGACCCAAAGAAACAGAGTGCTGGGAAGGCTGCTTTCGTTGTTGTTGTTGTTTTTCTTGAAATTGTTATCCCTTATTCCGCTCCTCCTGCACCCTCGGTGCAATCAAACAAATTTCCTTTGCTTGGAGAAAAAGGACCCAGCTGAGGTCTGCTACTGTTGAGTGGGGTGGATGTTGTCTCCACTGCTCACTGAAGAATTAGAAACCCCAGAGAGGATCTAAGAAAAAAACCAACCAAACAAAAATAATCCCCCTCAGGTCTATTTCAGCAAGATAAGACGTCAGCATGTCTTTTTTTTTTCTTTCTTTTTCTCAGCTCCTGGGGTAAATTAAAATTGTATCGTGTCTCTAAACCACTGTGGAAACAGTAGAAAGAAAAAAAAATAATGAATGGGGTTCTCTAGATGTGGGTGTCACTGAATGTCCCAGAACTCCCTTGCTCATCTTACACCAAAGCCTTCTAACAATGATGTTAATTAGATGTTCTTCTGTTGGCAGGGAAAAGACAGGACTGGGTAAGAGTCACATTTCTTAGGTGAGTTGCTATCCCTGGGATCTCCATGTTTTCCTGGTGAGTTATCATAAAGATAATGAGGCAAATAAGTGAGCATTTTTTCAGAGGATCTGGGGTCAACACACTTTGTGAGAGGCTTGAGGGATTTCTGGAAGGAGGGCAGAAGGCAGGGGAGTGAGGATGAAAGTAGGTTATAAACTAGGACAGGAGAGTGTTTCTTCCATTAGGAGAAGGTTAACTTATCAACAAAGACTCTTTGTTACAAGTGATGTCTTCTCGTGACTTCATACAACTCCTATTGTTAAAAACTTGGGTTTTGAGGTGTATTGATTAAATATGTTATTTGTGAAGTCAGCAAGTAGAACAGTGGGTCTAGTATTTTATAAACTGCAAGACTGTCTTTAAAGTCTACTAGGTGTTCAGTGTCTCAGCATCAGCTTGTGTAGTCAAATACTTTTTTTTTTTTTATTTTCATATTTTATTTACATTTCAAATGTTTCAGATCTCCCCTTTGGAACCTCCCCATTACTTGAACTTCCAAAGACCTTGGAGCCTTTTGTGGTTTCTTGCCACCCTTTCCACTCCAGGGAGTCTCTCTGCTTCATCAGGAAAGGAGCTGAACTTTGCTGCCACCCACTGCTCCTCGATCTATATGGATGGCTTTCTTTGAGCTGTACCCAAAATAATGTTGATCTGAAAACAACACCAGGGGATTCAATCATCTGTGAAAGGAACAGTAAAAAAAAAAAAAGGTAAGCCAAGCCCCGTGAAAGTTCAGCTTCAGCTCTGGAAAATACAAAAAAGGGGATTAGTGTGAGTCTATTTCTGGAAACCCGATTGCTCCAGCAATCAAACAATGTGGGGATCTTTTTGTGGCTAATGTACACTTAGAGAGCCCTGCTCCATGTGAACAGCCTTTTAACCTGCGGGAGGCCATGCGTCTCAGCTGCCTGCCTTGTGTAGAGGTTAATTCATCTCCAGGGACTTCCCAGTAGCATGTGTTACTATAGAACTTCCTTGAATTCTCTGAATTGTGAATCTGGATGGATAGGTGTTTCTGGAACATGTTTCTTACTGGGTTTATTTCTCCTCCTCTCTGAACAAATGAATGGGATTCTTTGGAGATTCTTTCTTGAATGTGAGCAAGCATATATGTGTTTTCCACATTCTGATAAGACTTTTGGTTCTACAGTGAAAGGCATGGGCTTAATCAGGATACAGCTGTCAGGACCTACTACTGAAATAGAAAGTGGTGGTATGGACAGAGCTGCTGCTGTGCACAGACACAACTTCTTTCTGGGCCCCTGTTTTCAATTTGTCTTCTTTAACCTGTATTGCTAGCTAGAGAAGCAGCATGGGTGGATTCAGGGAGAAGCAGCTTATGCTCATCTACATGTGTGTATACTCTGTTCTCTGGTTTTCCTATCTAGCTTTTAATCTATCTTTTTATCTCTGTCTGTTTGTCTGCCTATCTATCTATCTATCTACTTATTTTTATGAAAGGGCAAGAGTTTCATCAGAAACATCACAGTCCATACTCAAAGGCAGTCCATGTATGCTTGATGAGAACACTGAGGGTGTGTGTGTGTGTGTGTGTGTGTGTGTGTGTGTGTGTGTATGTATGTGTGTGTGGCGGCAGGCATCTTCAGGTCAGCACAACAAAAATCAACAATCATAGAAACTCCTTTCAATAGTCCAGAGTGTCCCTTTTGCCCTGGATCATCAGAATAACTGCCTAGTTTTCCTGCTTGATTGGCAGGTGTCCTAAGAGCTTCTCTGAATTTGACATCCTTTGTCTGGTCTCTCAGGGCATCTTTTTGTGCTGCAGGTGCTTGCCTTCCATGTTCCCTTTCTCTGTTATCTGTAACCAAGGAAACAGATGCACCAAAAACTGTTAAGTGCTTCTCTATCACCATTCCCTTAGTGCCTTTGTTTTTTTCTTGTTTGTTTGTTTGGTTTTTTTTCCTTTTTCTTCTTTAGATTTTTGCCAGGAGAGTAACCAGGTAAAACCTAACCCATCTTCACCGGCAGAGGTCCAATAAGCTGAATTTGTATTGTTACCCCCATGCTTAAACTCCATAAAGACAAACAAATCTTGTACACTGTTTTTCCTCTTAAATATTAAAAAGAAACAAGACAGAACTCAATTTAGGCATAAGACCAAACAGCACAAGGAAAAGCTGCACTAACTACATTAGCACAGAGGGTGCTGGAGTGAATAACTTGTTATTTTACTCTAAAACCCTTATAAAGCCCCATTGGTGTATGTGTTACCAGCCAGAGGGTCAGGAGTTAGTGACCATGTGCTAGAAAGAGTAGCAAGGTTTAGTATTAACGCATAACACTTTTCCACTTTGTTAAAAACAAATGCAGTCTAGTTAGAAAATAACAACTGGGCCAAATTACACACACCTTAATGACAAGACTCCTCACCACTTATGAATGTAAAATATTTAATTTAAAAATGTCTAATACTACAATAAAATAGCTATTACAAATGCACACACTGTATTCTATAGCTGCCAGGTTTCCTTCCTTCTTGCTCCCTCTTCTTTCTCTCTCTCCTTCCTTCCCTTCCTCCCCTTCTTTCTTTCTTTCTTTCTTTCTTTCTTTCTTTCTTTCTTTCTTTCCTTCCTTTCTTTCTTCTATCTTCTTTCTTTTAAAAGAAACTGTTACACTGTGGTTAAAACTTGTAACTTTAACCTTTGAAAAAGCCCACATTCTATCTCAGGGATGCGTGGTTAAACATTTGGATCAAGTCATAACCAGTTTTATTGCAAAAGAACCCTGTATGCATTTACCAATTTCAGTACTTTAATAGCTACCCAACATGTCATTAACATGCAGAAACATGTGTCATGAGAAGCAAGATGTATCACCCATCCATTGTGCATATTAGCAACTTGTCATTCCCGAGCCACAGTGCTCGCGTCACTGAGACCTGTGAACAGTCACTCTTCGCAGTCATCCTGAGTGGAAGATGGAATAATTTAAGTACAAATACAACATATTATAAACAATTTTTTACTAAAACGTCTGAAACTAAACCCAAGCATTTTACAGAATTTACTACAAAATGTCTTAAAATCCACTCTCACTTACGACCCCCCCCCCCCAAGACCCCGCACCCAGCAAACAAACTGGATGTCTTTGGGCATGGTGATGACTCCCTTGGCATGGATGGCACACAGGTGTCATCAAAAAATCTCCTCAAGCATGCCTCCCTAACCTCCCGAAGTACATCAATGGCTGCACTTTGAAACCTCAAGTCGGTTTTGAAATCCTGGGCAAGCTCTCTCACCAACCTCTGGAAAGGCAGCTTTTGGATGAGCAGCTCAGTTGATTTCTGATAAGGATGAAACTCCTTTAGAGCCATGGTCTCAGGCCTGTAGCAACGAGGTTTCTTCACCCCACCAGTAGAGGGTATGCTTTTCCTGTTGCCTTTGTGGCCAGTTGTTTGCCGGCTTTGAGGGTGGTGATGGGGACTTTCCTACCTGTGGACTTCCTAGCGATCTGCTTAGTTCTGGACATTTTCTTTCACCCAAAGCTGAAGTCTGAGGCCCTTGCTGGAGCCACCTCCGCCGCTAGTTAGAGCTCACGGAGCCACGATCGCTGAACAGAATTGGAAAATGCTTCTCCTATGAATGACCAAACTGCTCTGCCTCTCTTTTAGATTTTAAAATTTACTTTTAGAGTACCTTTAAATTAATTCCTTGAGAATTTTATACAGTGTATTTTGGTCATATTCAAGCAAACTCCTCCCCTTAATATGCTTTACACCCACATATGATTTAGAGGTCAAAGGAGAGCATAAGACACCCTGAACTTGAGTTGTAAGTGTTTTTTGAGCTGCCATATTGGGTACTGGGACAGAAAGTGCTTTTAACTGCTGATCCATCTCTCCAGTCCCTTTTCCAGATTTTATAATAAAAGCAAGTGGTTCTGATAAACCCAGGATGAGAATGTGCTTTGGGTTTATTTAGTACCTGAAGGTTATCATGTGTCTCAGTTAGGGTTTCCATTGCTGTGAAGAGACAAAATAACCAAGACAACTTTTATAAAGGACAACATTTAATTGGGGCTGACTTACTGGTTCTGAGGTTAAGGCCATTATTTTCATGGCAGGAAGCATGGCAGTGCACAGGCAGGCCTGGTGCTGGAGAAGAAGCTGAGAGTTCTGCATACTGTTTGGAAGCAAGCAGAAGACTGGCTTCCCAGCAGCTAGAAGGAAGGTCTCTCAAAGCCCACGCCCACAGTGACACACTTTCTCCAACAAGGCTACACTTCCTAATAGTGCCACTTCCTGGGTCAAGCATATTCAAATCACCAGATCTTGGAAGAATCAAAGATAGTACTCTGGAGAGGAGCATGCTGGAGAGGAGGAGGGGGCACCAAGCAGGAACCAGGTAGGAAGAAGTCACTGATCAGTGACATTCTAAAATGTCCTGATTAGTTTTGTTTTGTGTGTGTTTTTTTTTTTTAAATTTGGCACAAGAAAGAGAAAATATATCAGTTGATAAAATGCTTCCTTCATATTGGCCTATAGTTAAGTCTTAGGGGGCATTTTCTTGATTAATGATTGCTGTGATGGGCTCAGCCACTGTAGACAATGTTACCCTGAGTAAATGAAATGATCCTTGGCTGTATAAGAAGTCAGGGGGCTGTAGAGAAGGCTCAATGATTAAGAGTACTTATTTTTCTTCCAGGGGACCTGGGTTCAATTCTCAGCACTCACACGGCAGCCGACAACTGACCAGAGCTCCAAGATCTGACACCCTCACACAGACATACATGCAGGCAAAACATCAATGCACATAAAGTAAAAATAAATAAATTATAGAATATATATATATATGTATATATATATCAGACTGCGCAAGTGTTGGTTCCACAAAGAAACAGGGATTTTGTCTTGTATAGGAATGCTTGTTTCCAAATAAGAAGCATTTGAAGTTGTGTTCTCCTCCCAGAATTCAAACAGCTGGGATTCCTGCCTATAAAGTTGCTCCCTCAATTGTAAGGCTCAAGCCTCAGTGCTTGCTTCATTGTAGAGTGAAAATCAGCAAGTAAAGAAAGAAAAGACATTTCCCCCCAAGGATTCTTTTGGCACTTCTTTAACAAACTCAACTTTGGACATTCACAGTCAAAGACTGTACTTATAACACTCCAGCATCTTTTATGGGGAGCTGTTCCTTTACAGAATTATCCCGCTTGTACATAACAAATAATGCTTTCAAGAAAGTTTCTGAATTTACGGGCAATAATCTAAGCATTCCTTTGAAAGAGGCAGTAACAGGGAGCTTGCCAAGACTTTTCTCTTTGCTGCAGGCAGAGAAGAAGGTTGAAGAGTTCTGTTTCATAGTCCCAAGAGGAGTAGGGTGGAATTTAGTTCAGATTCATCAGCTGAATTGTATTTGGGGAGTCATATATTATTCAACACAATGGATGTTTTCAACACCTCCTAACTCCCATTTGTATGTGTGCGTGTGTGTGCACGTGTGTGTGTGTATGTGTTAAGTTTCTTTGAAAAACAAACAAACAAAACAAACTAATCGAAGCAGCTGAATAAAGCCAACTTTTAGGAAACACTAAATGAAGCTAAGGTGCTGACTCAAGCTGGCTTTACATTTGGCACTCTGTCAGGACTTCAAAACTTTCTCCAGAACAGGAGAAATGTTCTGGCTTTGGTTGGAAAAAGATGAGATTCCAGAATGACATAGACCCAGGAGAGCAAGCACTGATTCTAAACAACACAGCAGCTGAGAGCAAATGAGTCCTTTCAACTGAGCAGCCTGTGATTTGGACACTAGTATTCTGCAGAGCTTCATTCTGATACAGTTCACTTTATGGCATTATGTCTCTGGGCTCCAGTAACCAGAGGTCTCAGAGTGATTTGGCACAATCTGCCCTTTTTTGCTGTTAATGCTGAAAACCACCCCAAACTTAGTGATATAAAATGATGGTTTTATTATGCTTCCAAATACATTGGGTGATAGTTAATAAGGGCATAGCAAGGTTATGTTTATTGTTGTTGTTGTTATTTTGTTTTAGTAGTGCACACTGGGAGTGGCCCTCATTGAAGCTGATGTATAAAAGCCCAGTCCTCCTTGTACCAATACAGGCTTTAAAAGCTCATTCTTATAAATTCCCCATGAAGTTATGTCAGAGCTGAATCTATCTACCAGTCTGCATCATTCCTGCCTCTACCACAGTGTTAATTCCATGAGTGGTAGAACTCCTTCACACCAATATACCTCTGTCGTAAGTTGAGAAAAACTCAACTTATAACACCTTGCCCTTACCCTTGTAAGCCAGTATATTTAGAAAAAAATAGTTGATTAAATGCAAGATGTAGCTGGTGAAGCCTTCAGTAGCCCAGAAATAGTGACAGGATAAAAGAAGATGAACTGCCACAGTTTACTGTTTTAAAGACTTCAGAGCCTCTTCAGAAGCCCATAGACACTGCTTTCAGAGTTATACAAACTGCTCCATCCGTTACAAACATTCTGGTTATTGCTACATCCCTAGCCAATGGCACCTTTGAAATGATTTAATCGCAAGGGACACTTTCAACTTGGCTCATGAAAACAAAGTGATAGGCATGAAAGTTAGTCAAAAACCTCTATTGGAATCAATTTCTAAATGACAACATGAGGCATATTCAAGCAAAAAGCTAAAGAGAAAGACAAAAACCTTTATTTATCCATTTATTTATCCATTTATTTATTTATTTATTTATTTATTTACAAGGGATGGCACATATCCCAACATGTGTATGGAAGTCAGAGGACAACTTGCGGGATTATGAGTCTGTATTCTTCCTCTACTATATGGGATTCAGGAATTAAACTCAAGTCATCAAGCTTGGCAGCAGGGCCTTTATCCTAAGAACCATCTTGCCAGCCCTTAAAATTTTTAATATTCTGGAAAAAAATAGAAATATATTTGTTAACAATATAAAAGCACATATATATAGGTATGTGAAAGCTCTCTGTGCCTTATAGGTATAGTAATGTTAACATGCTCCCCCTTGCTAATGCCCAATCATTACTGTGAACCAACAGCAATAAATATGTGAATTTCAAAAAAAAAAAGAAGTTCTACTTGGCAGGAGACCTCTACCTGGGCCACCAGGGCTCCATAGCAAAACAGCCCCGGGAGAAAGCAAGCCGCCCACATGTGAAAAAGCCAGCGGGAGGAGGGCTCCAGATGCAGGGACTGAGGAACAGCCAGGAGGTAAGAGCCTGCTGGTTTCCACCTGTGACAGAAGACCTCTGCCTAGGCCAACAGGGCTCTATAGCCAAACAGCTCCTGGAGAAAGTGAGCTGACCATATGTGTGGAAAAGCCAGCAGGAGGAGGGCCACAGATGCAGGGACTGAGGAACAGCCAGGAGGTAGGAGACTTCCGGTTTACATCTGTGGCAAGAGTCCTCTGCCTGGCCCACCAGGGCTTCATAACTAAATAGAGCTGGGAGAAAGCTAACCTTCCAGGAGTGGGGACAAGGCTGACTGATCAAAGGGTCCCACCTGGAATTCTCAGGTCACAGGGACTGAGGAACAGGGATCTGGTTTCTTTTGGTGGCTGGAGAGCAGATCCTGTGACACAGGGCTCCATACTCAAATAGTGCCAGGAGAGAGCTAGTATACCAGGAGTGCCGAAACACCTTTAATCACAGGCAAGACCACCACTTCTTTTCAAATTCACTGGACCAAGAGGGACCCTAGCAGAGCCATCAGGACACAGGAAACAAGGGTCAGCTGGGGAGTAGATCCTTCCTGTTTCTGTCTGCACCCTAGAGCTGACCTTGTACCACAACTCTCCAAATCCAAATGCCTCTCAGAGAGAACTGGTCTCCAAGGAGCATAGACACCTGGGCTTGCAGGAAAGACAAACCACAGTCAGAGACAGAAAGACCAGCTAACACCAGAGATAACCAGATGGCAAAAGGCAAGGGCAAGGACACAAGGAACAGAAACCCAGACTACTTGGCTTCA
Source organism: Rhynchomys soricoides (assembly GCA_019843965.1). NCBI lineage: Eukaryota > Metazoa > Chordata > Mammalia > Rodentia > Muridae > Rhynchomys > Rhynchomys soricoides. Next base: position 6,373,735 of record JADRCH010000108.1, on the reverse strand, counting down.
TCAGAACCCAGCTCTCCCACCACAGCCAGCCCTGGATATCCCAACACACCAGAAAAGGAAGATTCAGACTTAAAATCACATCTCAAGAGGATAGAAGATTTTAAGAAGGAAATAAATAACTCCCTTCAAGAAATATAAGAGAACACAGGTAAACAACTGGAAACCCTTAATGAGGACACACAAAAATCCCTTAAAGAATTACAGGAAAACACAATCAAAGAGGCAGAATTACAGGAAAACACAATCAAACAAATGAACAAAACCATCCAGGAATTTAAAACAGAAATAGAAACAATAAAGAAATCACAAAGGGAGACAACCCTGGAGTTAGAGAACCTAGGAAAGAAATCAGGAGTCATAGATGCAAGCATCACCAACAGAATACAAGAGAATCTCAGGTGCGGAAGATACCATAGAAAACATGGACACAACAGTCAAAGAAAACACAAAATCCAAAAAGCTCTTAACCCAAAACATCCAAGATATCCAGGATACAACGAGAAGACAGATCCTGAGGATAATAGGTATAGAAGAGAGTAAAGATTCCCAACTTAAAGGACCAGTAAATATCTTCAACAAAATTATAGAAGAAAACTTTCCTAACCTAAAGAAAGAGATGAACATAAATATACAAGAAGCCTACAGAATGCCAAGTAGACTGGACCAGAAAAGAAATTCTTCCAGTCATATTATAGTCAAAACACCAAATACACAAAATAAGGAAAGAATATTAAAAGCAGTAAGGGAAAAAGGTCAAGTAACATATAAAGGCAGACCTATCAGAATTACACCAGACTTCTCACCAGAGACTATGAAAGCTAGAAGATCCTGGGCAGATCTCATACAGACTCTAAGAGAACACAAATGCCAGCCCAAGCTGCTATACCCAGCAAAACTCTCAATAATCATAGATGGTGAAACCAAAATATTCTATGACAAATCCAAATTTGCACGGTATGTTTCCACAAACCCAGCCCTACAAAGAATAATACATGGGAAATGCCAACTCAAGGAGGGAAACTATACACAAGAAAAAGCAAGAAAGTAATCTTTCAACAAACTCAAAAGAAGATAGCCACACAAACATATAAACAACATCGAAAATAACAGGAAGCAACAATCACTATTCTTTAATATCTCTTAACATCAATGGTCTCAATTCCCCAATAAAAAGACATAGACTGACAGACTTGATCCATAAACAGGACCCAGTGTTTTGCTGCATCCAGAAAATGCACCTCCGTGTTAAAGACAAACACTACCTGAGAGTAAAGGGCTGGAAAACAATTTTCCAGGCAAATGGCCCCAAGAAACAGGCTGGAGTAGCCATTCTGATATAGGATAAAATTGACTTTCAATCAAAAGTCATCAAAAAAGATAAGGAAGGACACTTCATACTCATCAAAGGAAAAATCTACCAAGAAGAACTCTCAATTCTGAACATCTATGCCCCGAATGCAAGAGCTCCCACATTCATAAAAGAAACTTTACTAAAGCTCAAAGCACACATTGAACCTCACACAATAATAGTGGGAGACTTCAACACCCCACTATCAACAATGGACAGATCTTGGAAACATAAACTAAACAGAGACATGGTGAAACTAACAGATGCTATGAACCAAATGGGTTTAACAGCTATCTATAGAACATTTCATCCTACATCAAAAGAATATACCTTCTTCTCAGCACCTCACGATACCTTCGCCATAGTAATTTTTTTGAGGAGTTACATTGTGTTAGTGTGGTATTTGTTTGTTTGCTTTTGGTGGTGGTGTTTTTTTTTTTCTTATATTATTGTGTTTGGATTTATAAATATGTTGCCATTTCACTGCTTTGTTTAGTGATATTGTTAAATTCTTATTTATTTCTGAACTATCTTTTGTTGTTTATTATTCAATAGGTAATTAAGTGGAAGGGGCCTTTTTTTTTTTTAAAGCTGGCTAGTACATTTTCATAGTATTAATATTCAGCTGTGGTAGATGTTCTAAAACTTAATATTTTACTCAGGGAATAATACAGAATTTAACCAGGTACCTTCAGCTCCTGGAATGAGGGACTATTTTCGGAACTATACACTCAACTTCACCACATCCAATTCCTCTATGAATATTGCAAATGCTTCAACTGAGAAAATGTAGCTGATAAAAAAAAAATGAAACAAGCCAACTGGAAAGATGGTTCAGCAATTAAGAGTGTATACTGCTCTTGCAGATAATCTGGATTTGGTTGGAGCACTCATATCAGCTGGGTAACAAGCATCTGTCACTTCAGTTCTATAGGATTCTACACCCTCTTGTAATATTTGAAGGCATCCACACACTCATACAAATATAGCAAACATTTGTAAAAAGAACTTTTACGAAGTGAGTTACTGCCACACCTGAGATGAAAGATGAAAGATGAAAGGTGAAAGGTGAAGTTCTTTCATTCATCTGGCTCTGTCAGGCTCCAGGTGGTGCCATGAGGTAGAAGGGAAAATAGGAAGCATTGGTCTCTGTATTCTCTGAGGTCTGGTCTGTGGAGAAGAGGGGGGGTTGTAGGTATTATCCTGATAGGTCTCTCGAAACCCTGCCATCTACAGCATGCCTTTCAGGTGCTACAGGTCTGGTGTCTGTGAGGAGCAGTCCTTCCTTTTCATCACCTACTGCTGTTCCCTGGGAAACATTTTTGGGGGGACAGGTAAGTTGAGCTCTGCATTTTGGAGCAGACATTGAGCTGGCTTTAGCTTTTCTGCTTCACTGCAGAGCTCTCTTCTGACTTAGTAAGTTCATTACAGACCTTGTCTCTTGCAGAATACAAGCTGTCTGTGAATGTTCTTTGTTCCCATCCCCAACCCCAGCTTCATTATCAAGTTGCCCATCCTTTCCTTTGACTTTACTAACTAAAATCTCCTTTAGCCATTTCTTCAATGGCATTTTTTGGTACAGAGCAATGGATACACATGCATATTAGATCGTGCGGTCTTCCTCATTACACAAAGATCTACAGAAACTAAGGACTGATTGTAATGAGAGAAATAGTCTTCCCCAAGAAAGAGCATGCCATGTGTTTATCCAGCACTAAATGATCAGCTCTGAAAACATACACATACAAGTGACATTATACAGAGTGAGAAGGTTATATTTAGGAATATATATGTATAGTCACGTATGCATGTAACAATGATTAATGAAAACAGAAACTCCTCTCAATACAATAGTGAGGTCAGAGATCAACACTTATCAAAAGTGTGTCTAACCACTTACAGGGAGAGTGCATGCTATATGACTCACAGGAGTTATACAAATATATTCTGTTTTTCTCATGTTGGTTGGTCGAAACGTGGATTAGCTTGAGGTGTGTTTTATTTGTATTTTATTTTGTAATAAAGAAAAATTCATACACTTGAAACAAAGAAAACAAACAAACAAGAAAACAGAGGCTATAAATGTGAACGAGCAAGGAGGAGTGTATGGGAGAGTTTCGAGTGAGGCGAGGGAGAGGAAAATGATATATTTATATTATTTTTATTTAAGAAGTTGTTTTTACACAGTATATTCTTATTATGGTTGCCCTCCCTTTACATCTTCCAGTTCCTCCCATCTTCCCTCTCATCTGGATCCACCTTTTGGTGTCTCTGTTAGTAAACCAACAGGTATCTAAGATTTAATAATACAATAAAACAAAACAAAACATAAGCAAACAAATTGGAATAGGACAAAACAGCTAAATGAAAAAATAACCAAACATAGAGCACAACAAATGTATATAGACACAGACACACAAATGTTTGCACACATAGGAATCCTGCAAAACCACAACATTCAAAGCTATAATATATATGCAAAGTGCCTATAAGGTTAAAAATAACCAATTAAATGCCCTCATCTAATATTATGAGACAAAGAACCTCTAAAGATGCCACTGGACTTATTTCATTTTGTCCATCTAGTGCTGGGCATAGGGCCTACCCTTAAGGGTGGTTTGTTTTCTCACAGAGACTTGGAAACAACTAATTTCTCATTTAAAAGTAGCTATGAGTTAGAGATTGCTTCTGGATTAGGTATGTAAACCTTCTAGTGCAGAGCTGGGCAGGCCCTGTGCATGTTGTCATGTTCATATGGGTAACAATCCTCTTATGTCTAGAAGGCCTTGAATCACTGGTGTCCACTGTCCCCTCTGACTGTTACACTCTTCCCACATCCTCTTCCACAGAATTCCCTGGGCCATGGGGGAAAGGATTTGATGCACATATGCCCCCTTTTTTTTGTTTTTGTTTTTGTTTCTTTTAGTTGATGATTCCAAGGACTTTTGCCCTCTGTGTGGTGTCTGGCTGTGGGTCTCTGTGTTCATCCAATCTGCTGCAGGAGGTAGCTTCTCTGATGATGGCTGACTGAGTAAGGCACAGATCAATGTCTAGCAAAACATTGTTAGGAGTCATTTTATTACTATGTATTTTTAGCAAATTAGTAACATTTCATTTTTTTCTAGGTTCATGATCTATCTAGTTCCTGTGTTTTGGCCAACTGAGCAGTATCATGCATGAGTTATATCCTATGGAGCAGGTCTTAATTCAAGTCAGACATGGGTTGGTTACTATCACAAGAATTGCACCACTACTTTATCATTATATCTTGGAGGCAGGTCACTATTGTAAATCCAAGGGTTTGTAGTTGTGTTGATGCTTACCTTTCTGCTTTGTAGTGTGCAGAATACCTTTCAGGCACATAGCAATGAAGGCTTTAGGCAGGCACGAGTTCAATTTCTCTAAGTTCAATGAGTTTTATAGATGTTATCTTCAGCAATAGAACATTATCACCAATTTGTGGAGAGACACCAATAGGCCTTACAGTAGCCTAGCTTGTTTTGGGGTTCCTATGGGATGCCCTTGATGGTTTACTCAATATAACCTAGTTCTGGTGCTGAGAGCTTTATTTAGTGATGGGATTTGCTCAGTTAGAGCTCTTTCTCCTCTATTTGGTGATATTGTTTGGATAATTTTCATATATAGATATATTATAGAAAGCGTCTACTGTATTAGGTTCCCATAAGACTCCTCCAATGGCCCTTAGTTTTAGATGTCACTTACCATATTCTTTCACTTAACCTTCCACCCATCCCTGTTTAATTTTCCTATTCCAGTTCCACCATTGCCCCCATGCATCTTTGTCTGTTATATTTTCCATTTCTAGGGAGATCTACCCCTCTAGTCCAATACTCTCTACCTGACATCTGTGGTTATATGGGCTGCAGAATACTTAGCAAAGATTTAGCAGTAGTATCCACACATAAGCAAATACACACTTTATCTTTCTGGGTCTGAGTTTTTTCACTCAGGATTGATTTTTTTTTCTAGTTCCATCCATATGCCTGCTGTTTTATAGGATTTTTGTAACTAAAATTTTAACTAAATATAGTTTTAACTGGCAAAGTAATATTCTATTGTATAAATATTCTGCATTTTCTTTATCCATTCATCCATTTATAGACATCTAGATTGTTTCCAATTTCTGGCTATTATTAATAGAGGATCAATGGATATGATTGAGCAAATGTCTGTGTAGGAGGATATACTTGGGGAATATGCCCAAGAATGGTGTATTTTGACCTTGAGGTAGATTGATTCCCATCTTTCTTATGAATTCCACTCTAATTTTTATAGTGGCTGTACAAGTTTGTACTTCTACCAGCAACAGAGGAGTGTTTGCTTTACTCTTCATTCTTGCCAGCATATTGATCTTGGCCATTCTGATTGGTGAGAGTTGAAATAATAAAGTAGTTTTAATTTTTAATTCACTGATGACTAAGGATACTGACCATTTCTTTAAATGTTTCTCATCCATATCAGTTTCTTCTTTTGAGAATTTTCTAATTAAATCAGTACTCTATTTTTTAAATTAAATTGTTTTCTTAGTGTTCAGGGTTTTTTGTTTTTGTTTTTGTTTTCGATTCCTTATATATTTTGGAAATTAGTTCTTTATCAGATGTGAAAATGGTAAAAAAAAAATTTCCCTATTTTGTAGGTTGCAGCTTTGTCCTATTGATAGTATCCTTTGCCTTACAGAAGCTTTTCAGTTTCATGAAGTCCTATTGATTAATTGTTGATCTTAGTGCCTATGCTAACAGTATTCTGGACAGAAAGTCTTTTCCTGTTCCAATAAGTTCAAGGTTATTTCCTATGTTTTCTTCTATCAGGTTAAGTGTATCTGATTTTAGGTTGAGGCTTTCGATCTACTAAGACTTAGGTTTTGTGCAGGATCATAAATAAGTATTGATTTGCATTATTCTACACATGGACATCCAGTATGATTAGACTCATTTGTTGAAGAAGCATTAATTTTTTTCCAGTGTGTATTTCTAGATTCTTTATAATAAAAATTCAGGTGGCTATAGTTGTGTGGATTTATGTTTGGGTCTTCAAATTAATTTCATTGATCCACACGTGTGTTTTTATGCCGATATCATGTGGTTTTTATTACTATAGCTCAGTAGGAAGGCTTAAAACCAAGGATGGTGATACGTCCAGAAGTTCATTTATTGTTTAAGATTGTTTTAGCTATCCTGAATTTTTGTTTTATATGTGAAGTTGAGGTTTGTCCTTTTCACGCCTGTGAAGAACTGTGTTAGATCTATATATAAATTGCTTTTGGTAGAATGCCCATTTTTACTATATTAATCTTACTATTCCATGAGCATGGGAGATATTTCAATTTTCTATCTTTTTTGAATTATTTAAAGATTTGAAGTTTTTATTGTGCGAGTTTTCCACTTGCTTTGTTAGAGTTACCCCAGATAGTTTGCATTATTTGAGAGAATTGTGAAAGGTGTTGTTTTCCTGATTTTTTTTCAAACCATTTGTCATTTGTACACAGGAAGACAACTGATTTTTGTGTGTTAATTTTGTTTTCAGGTACTTTGCTGAAAGTGTTTATTAGTGGTAGGAGTTCCTTGGTGGAATTTTGAGTCACTTATGCATATTATCATATAATTTGCAAATAAAAATACTTTGACTTTCCCTCTTTTATTTGTATCCACTGGGTCTCCTTCAGTTGTCTTATTGCTCTAGCTAAGACTTCAAATGAGACTATGTTGAATGGAAAGAGTGGATAATTTTGTTGTGTTCCTGATTTTAGTAGAATTGCTTTGAGTTTGTTTTTATTTAGGTTGATGTTGTTTATAGGCTTGTTGTCTTTATTATGCTGAGGTATATCTCTTGTTAATCTTTCCAGGACTTTTATTACAAAGGGGTGTTGGATTTTGTCAAAGTCCTTTTCTGAATCTAATGAGATAACTATGTGATGTTGTCTTTCAGTTTGTTTATATGCTGGATATTTATTGATTTAAATATTCTGAACCTTCCCTGTGTCTCTGGGATGTAGTCTACTTGTTCATGGTGGAAGATCTTTGTGATGTTCTTGGAATTAGTTTGTGAGTATTTTATTTAGATTTTTACATTTATGTTCATAAACAATTGTTTTATAATTCTCTTTCTTTCTTGTATCTTGATGTGGTTTGTATATCAGGGTAAGTGTGGCCTTTTAAAATAAATGATTAATTCCTTTTGTTTCTATTTTGTGGAACAATTTGAGAATTGTTAACTCTTCTTTAAAAGACTGGTAGAATTCTGCATTAAAACCATCTAGTCCTGAGGATTCTTTGGTTAGGAGACCTTTAATTACTACTTTGGTTTCACTAGGGGTTGTAGATTAGTTTAAATTGTTTATCTGATCTTGAATTAGCTTTGGTAAGTAGTATGTATTCAGAAAATTATCCATTTCTTTTAGATTTTCCAGTTTGGTAGAGTGCAGAGTTTTATGTATGTCCTTATGATTCTCTGGATTTCCTTGATGTCTGTTGTTTTGTCCTGCATTTGTCTCTAATTTTGTCAATTTGGATCTTCTTTCTCTGTTTTAGGTAATTTGGCTAAAGTTTGTTGATTTTTATTGATTTTCCAACTAAAAACCCACTTTTTGTTTCATTGATTCTTTGTATTATATTCGTTTGTTTGTTTCTATTTGATTGATTTTAGTCCTGTGTTTCATTACTTCTTGTCTTCTACTCCTTTTGGGTGTGATTTCTTCTTCTTTTTTTCTAGAGCTTTTAGGTTTGCTGTAAACTTTGTAATGTGAGATATCCCCATTTTTTTTTTAAATGTAGGCACTTAATGCTATGAACTTGCCCCTTAGAACAGCCTTAATGGTGTTCCATCTGTTTGTGTATGTGTTTTTATTTTCTTTCAATTCTAGACTTTATTTCTTAATTTGTGTCTTTGCTCATGTTCTTTTTTGGGGGGGATCCATCCATATTGTATTTATTAATAGCTGATTTTTTAAATTGGTGCTCATTGTATACCAGACTTCTCAAAGTGATAGGACCAGTTCACATTCCTGCCAACAGTGTATATTCTGGTTTTTGTATATCCTAGCCAGCAGTTTTCCAGTCCTTATAATTGCATTCATTGTGTTTGAGTATACAATCATAATTCTGTATGGTCTCAATTTATCTTTCTATGGTTATTAGTGATGATTAGTGATGCTTAGTACTTTTCTGTATGTTGACAGTAAAGATAGTCTAATATCTTCCTTTGTGAGGTATTTTCTAAAATGTCTTCCTATATAGATAATATGTAAAATAGCCATATCAAAGAGAATTCTTAAAATCCTGTATTAGGGAGTTTTCTATTTGTTTATACACAAAAGAAATGGATAATAGGAAAGAAAACCTAACATCAAATATTAGTAGAATTTCAAGCTTTATGTCTTTAGAAGTAGCTAAATTTTAGCTCTTTATCACTTCTAAATTTTTTGCTTAGGATTTGACATTTTTCTGACTGTAGCCCACTGAAATTCTCTTTAAATAATATCTGAAATATCTAATTTATAAATAAATTCCAAATTTTTGTCTAATTGGAGTATTTAATAATAACTGTACCTATAGTAAATTATAATTTTTTTTTTAGTATATTAAGGTTTTCCAGAGAAACAACCAATAGGAAACATGAGTGTAGGTAAAGAAGAGGGAAAAGACTTATTGTAAAATACTGGCTTATAAACCTGGAGGCTGCATGAGGAGTTGCATGATGTGCTATGGTTAGAGACCCAGGAGAGTTGTGGCAGTGATTGGCCTGACTAGTGCATGCTGTGTGTTAATATGAATAAAAGTCTGGAAACCAGGAAGTGTGAAGGGCAGAAGGAGCTAATAGTCTCTGCACAAACAGGTGGAAGACAAGTTTAACCTTTTTGCCTTTTGTTTTTGGTGGGTTGGATGATACCCATGTATGTTGGACAGAGCCTTCATTTCGTCACACATTAATACAAATTTCACTTTCTGGAACATCTTCACAGACACACAGAGATAACAATAATTAGGTACCTGAGCACTCTGTTGCCCAGTCATGTTGACACTCAGAATTTACAATTGTAGTGGTAGTCATCTGATTATGAGTATTTAAATTACAGAGTTAAATCCCTGTACTGTCAAATCATCCTTGGAGAATTTTATTTCCCATATGGCCCTGCTTGAGGTCCAAGTCAAATAGAACTACAGAGTTTCTTAGGTATCACACTAGTATGTTCAAGTGAGAAAGTAAAATACAAGCAGGTTATATAGGTTCAAGGCATTATTATCCTCAGTACATCTTAGTAAGACTGCAATGATTAGTTACCATGCAAGGATAAGAGAATTATACTTTGATTCTTCATATTTATTTTTGTTTATTTATTTTTATTTTTCACTATTACACATTTTATTTTGCTGAACTATGTTCTACACTTGGGAACAAATGCTAGCCTTGATTATTTGACAGAAGCAACAACTTACCTACAAAAAGCAATAGCCTTTTTAGGATGTGCAAAAATGGGTCATGAAGTCAAAAGGCAAATTTGTGTTAGTGGGAGAGAGTTCAGAGAGCAAGGGAACTGAGATGGAGACTCAGCTTGGATAGTCTATAATCTAATAGAGAAGATTTAAGAGTGTAGACACTGGAAAGACTGTAGTCCCCAAATATGCACAACCATCCCTGATGCCACTCTTACCCAAAAGAGTAGTTTACTTTTTTTCACCCTGAAATGTCATCACTATATGAAATCTACAGGTTACTTTAGGACCTATGGGTGTGGCACATTCAATTAATTTTGGCAAATTTAAAATTAACACCTCTTAATATTATATCAGACTGTTTTGCTATTAAAAAATTTGTTCCTCTCCCTCAATCCTCCACTATTTGCAAAAAGATCTTGTTTTAGACCAGAAGCTCAGGAGCCCTATTTATACCTTTTCTAGGTAAGTCACTCCCTCAACTTTCCCACTTTCCTGAGCACTCTCATCATCTATAAATTCAGGTTAGTTCCAGACTCTCAGTCCTCAAACTCTCTCCATTTTTCTAGCTCTAGACTCATGGCTTGGGAGCCATCTTTCCCTGGACCAATTAAAATATATATCTTCCAGAACTACCTCTGGTTACACACTTCCCAATTCTCACACCCAGGTGAAATTTCTTCTCCTCTTCCCAGCATATAGCAACGGCCAAATTATCATGTCTTTTTCAAGTCTACTTGTTCTATTGAAGAAATTTCTTTTTCTTCGTCTTTTTTTTCCCCCCAGTGAGGTGTGTTTCCTATATGCAGCAAAATGCTGGGTTCTGTTTATGTATCCAGTCTGTTAGTCTATGTCTTTTTATTGAGGGATTGAGTCCATTAATGTTAAGAGATATTAAGTAATAGTGATTGTTGTCTTCCTGTTATTTCTGATTTTTTTTTTTATGTCTGTGTGGCTATCTTCTTTTGAGTTTGTTGAAAAAAGATTACTTTCTTGCTTTAGCTAGGGTATAGTTTCCTTCCTTGTTGGGAGTTTTCCATCTATTATCCTTTGTAGGGCTGGATTTGTGGAAAGATATTGTGTAAATTTGGTTTTGTTATGAAATATCTTGTTTCTCCATCTATGATAATTGAGAGTTTTTCTGGATATAGCAGCCTGTGATGGCAATGTGGAAGAAACCCAGTGAAAAGAACTTTCAGAAGCATGTGTTTACCAATGGCAATGCTGAGCCAGTTGGGTTTACTTTCTCTCATGTCCCTCACGTCAAGTGCGTTATGGGAGTAATATGATGGCCTTGAAAAGCCAATCAAACCTTCCCAGGGTGGTTATGTATGGCTGTGAGAGGACTGTATAAGCAGTTAAGTCAGTGAGCCTGTAAACTCCTGAAATGTAGATTACATTTTGTCTTTTTCTCAGGGTGACTGGCCAGTAATGCAAGAGGAGCTACTAATCAATCCAAAGTAGTCAGGTGGGGTCTGTATTTAGATCCTTGTTTCAGGTTGTGTCTATACATCAGGCCATGGGCTTTTACTTTAGTTCTAGGATACAATATATCTAGGAGTGGATATTAATAATTTTCATGACTCTACTCTCTGTGTATCTAAATGAGGTCTAACATTCAACTGTTGCAGTGATAGCTTCCTGGTTTGTTTAAGGTGATGTTCTGATGACTAGAGAGATCCTATTTGGGCATGTCTAGGATACTGCTTAGCCTTGGGCAGTATTTCCATGAAGACAGACACTGCATCTTGTCATTGTCTAAGTGAATAGTTACATAGATTTTAGTTAGTGTTCTATTGCTGTGAAGTGACCCCATGACCCTGACAATTCTTATAAAAGAATGCATTTAATTGAGCCTTGTTGGAACAAGCCTGGTACAGTGGAAAGAAGCCCCATGTGTCTGTCCCGGGTGTTGTGGCTCTGGGTGGGACAGCAGACACTTGGGAAGTGGCCGCATGTCTTCCCACACAGTCCTATGGGCAGGTGGGGGTTGTAGGAGGCCTTTGTAGGCCCTGCCTGTGGGTGGGGGAGGGGGCCATTCCTAGAGAACAAGCGGCAGCCATCTCTAGCCCGGGGCACCGCTGTCACCACAGCTGGGGTTTCTGCTGGGACAGGGTCTCTGTGGCTGGGGTGCCTGGCTAGCTGCTTAGGCTTGGGTGAATGGATACCATCTGGGAGCGCTGGCAAGCCTTCGGAGAGAGATTAGACGAGGCTCCTTAATCGAGGGCCAGATCCCTTGCTTCCCACAGTGGGTCCAGAGCAAGAGACAGTCCATAATTCTAAGACATCTATTTTTATCGTGTGGAGAGTGGCTTGGATGGAATTGTACCCCCACCCTCTGGGAGAGGTGAGGCAGATATAGTACCTGGGAAGGGGCGTGGCTACGTTTCTAGGTATCTCATTAACATGGGGATGGCTTGGGGCTATGTGGCCACACCTCTATCTGAGGCATGTGACCATGACTGTAGCCAAAAACCTCCAGGGAGCATTGGCATAACGTTTTCGTCCCTTGAGGATTCCGCTGGATCGTCCTGAGTTTATGCCTGTGCTCAACAGGGTGCCAGACTGCCTGTCACAGATCACTGTCCCACAGAGCCTTGCTTGTAGTTTCAGAGGTTTATTTCACTATCATTATAGTGGAAATCACAGTGGTATGCAGTCGAATGTGGTGCTATTCATAGGAAGCAGGGAGAGAGAGAGAGAGAGAGAGAGAGAGAGAGAGAGAGAGAGAG
>JADRCH010000108.1:6324439-6361195 GCA_019843965.1 Rhynchomys soricoides | reverse complement strand
ACACTCTGGGTATAGCTTGAGATTCTAAAATTCCAAAGCCACCCCTACACCTGTGACACACTTCCTCCAACAAGGCCATACCTACTCCAATAAGCCTACACCCACTCTAACAAGGCCACACCTTATTTTACAAGGCCATACCCACTCCATCAAGGCAACACCTAATCCAACAAGGCCATATCCAGTCCAAAAAGGCCACACCTCTAACAGCTCTCATGTAGCATCACTCCCTATAGACCAAATATTCAAATATATGAACCTACAGGGCCCAATCCTATTTAAACCACCACAGTGGGGAGTAAAGAAAAACTCAACTTTTTTGAAACAAGGAAGCTGAATGTGTGTAACCAAAGGAGAAGACAGTGGGAAAGGGAGATGGAGGTGAACCTCACTCAAACTAGGTTGAAAAGAATTCAATTTTGTTCTATTTATGATAAAGAAGTTACTAACATTTTTCAAACATGCTTGGGTTGACATTACAAAGGAAAAAGAAACCTGTTTCTGTGGAAAATAAATTAAAGGTACAAGCAGAAAAAAGAGGCAGGTCAGAGACTATTGCCACCATGCAGGAAATTTACCTCAAGGTCTTGAGCTAGGTTTGATTTAGCTAGGATGCTACTTGGTACTACAATCACACCTACCTGTCCACTGTTCCCTGTGCTATTTATTATGACTTCATTTTCCTTTCCTCATTTATTGAAATCATTCAAGGATTGAAATAAATGTCATTCCTTCTTACAGCCTTTCTTAAATTCCACAGTGGTTCTCCACTAAATGGGTAATGATTAAGTAAGTGTGGGATAAGTACAAGAAATAAGTATAATATCTCATGATGATATAATAAAAAGAAATAAATAAAACAAAAACCTCAGTAAATGATTTTGATGTATGCCAGTCTAGAGGAATAAATGAAAGTAGCATTGAGGACTGTGCTGTGTCCTTTGCCTGTAGAGTCTTGCTATATCCTCTGATCCATCTAAGGACAGATGAGTTACCATTACTTGAGTTCTACACTCAACAGAAATGCCTAAGGCTTTTTCATGACTTAACAATGTTTTGAAGGGAAGCTGGATTTTCCTTATTTTCAAAATAACACAAACACCAGAGTCAAGAAATAACCCCAAAATCACCAAGTCACCAAAAAATTAGTATGTAATCTTTTCTTTCCCTCAGGCAAGATTTTACCATTTATATTTAGTGAGAATAATTTGTTCTCACTGATGCCTCCTCATCCTACTTACTTGACAACAGGCAAAGGTGTATTCTCAGATTAAATTGTCTAATTTAAGCAATAAACAGCTGTTTCCATGTCCAGGGTTCATTTACTTCACCTTAGGCATTTAGAAAGCAGCCTCTACATGTAGGGTGTCATGAGCATGCTATGTCAGAAACAGACAATATTACTGGTGACTTTCCATAATGTCAGAATTTACTGAATAACAATAAATTTACAATGTAAAGAGGTCTCAATGGCAAGAATTTGCCAGATAATTCCGGCCACTTCAGTAAACTGGTTGAGGTAAATGCAAGTTCTTTTTTTAAATTGCAATCTCAATCCCAAATATTAACATTCACCTCACACAGAAAAATCTCTCTCTCTATGCATATATGTGGGCTAAAGCAGAGTTCAAGGCTTCAGAAGTGGGATGATAGGAACACATGTAGAATCTGTGCCACATAAGAGTGTTGTAGAGATTAGGCCATGTGCAGTCAGAGTGAAAGGGTAGATGTGGTCAGGAACTAAGGTGAAAGGATCATGTCTGGAGAAAGAACAGTGAGTATGGGTCTGAATGCCAGGCAGACAGAAAGATGGCAGACAGAAAGACAGTAGCCAAAGGCAGACAGAAAGATAGCAGCCCAATAGGCTATGGGCTGTACCAACAGTGGAGGCCTGAGTAGAGTTGAAGGCCCTGGGAATGTTGAGGCATCTCTGCTGGTCTTTGATTCCACTGCCAACTTGCTGACAGGACAATGTGGGGTCATTGCTATCAAAGTGCTAAATGTCCCCTACTTTATGGAATGCAAATTGGGGAGTTGCATCCTTTGCTCAGTCTGATATGTACAATGAGTTCTTGAGCATGATCCCATTGTAATTATTTTAATATACTCACATACCACAACCACCTCATAAATTGTTAGAGTGGTACCCTTTCTACTCTCAGGTATGTCTTTAAGTCGTGTGTGCTGCATGGATAGTGCAAGATAGTTGGTGATACCTGAGTCCATCTATGGGCTGTAGTTAGCCTCCACTCACAATGGAGTCAAAGCTGCTTATAAAATTGAGTCTTTCGGATCAAAGCACAGTCTGAAAAAAAACCACTGTTTTACACAACATGGACTCACTTAGAGAAGAGCAGTTCTGCTTAGTTTTTGTCAACTTTGCAAACTGGAATCACCTGGAAATAGAGATACTCAGTTGAGCCATCTGCAGGGCACTTTCTTGATTGCTGATTTCTTTGGAAAGGCCCAGCACACCATAGGCAGTACCACTTCTGGACAAGTGTGCCTGGGCTGTACTAAAATAGTTAGCTGAACAAGCCAGGAAGCAATGGCTCCTGTTTCAGTTCTTGCCTCAGGTTCTTATACTGATTGAGCTTCTGTCTTCCTTCCCTCAGTGATGGATTGCAGTTGGGATGTATAAGCCAAGTAAAATATTTTCTCCCCAAGTTCCTTTGGTTATGGTATTTGTCATGGCAATAGAAAGGAAAGCAAGACTGGGGCATAGCCAGATCTCAACGAAGGTTTTCTTGTAAATGTGGGGGAATAAAAAAAAGATCGGTGAGGCAAGACATCTACTTCCAGGTTCTACAACACCTCAAGGGAGGCATGTCATAACAATAAATATATGCAAAGCTGTTGGGCCCCATTTTGGCCCTGGTTTGGGTCTTGAGGACAAATCTGAGCCTGGCTCCAGTTTCTGCAGCCTTGTGGAAAAGTCTATTTTCCAGGCCGGTCTCTCTTGCTTCTGCCCAGGAATGACTCAGCACAACCTGCACCGGCCCTTGCCTGCCTAGCTACTGCTGATGTAAAATGAGCTTATTGGCCTTGTCAGTTACTCATTACCCTTGTCACCTTTCCCCACCTCCTATGTCATCTCTTTTCATACCTATGTGCCCACCTCCTTGCCTTCTTTATATAAGCAAGTGCCCAATTTAATAAAGTGAGTTCCTACTTCGACAAGACTCCCTGCCTGGTATGTTTCTTTTGGGCTGTTGACACTTGCCATCTTGCTCAACCCTGAACAGACCCGGCTGGATCAGGTTCTCTCCTCTCACCAGGACCTGCTGGCAGGGGAGCTGACACAATACAAAACAATCTCACCCAAAGACAAAGATTATGTATACCAGATGTTGTGGTAGCCTGTAGGCCTGCAAAAATTGATGGGATGTATTCCTTGTCAGGAACAAAGACTTCATTCACAAGGGAAAGTCTGAAAGAACTCTCAAAAGGACAGACAGAATTCAGGAAGAATCCTTGAATTAACAATAAATTTCCCAAGCTGGATACAAAGAAATACCTAGTTGAAATAATGATGGTGCCTGTGTTTTAGATTCCTCTTAAAAGTTACATAGGCAGGGATATGCACTGAAAGAATAAGGTACAGAAACTCCCTAAAGGACACCTAGCAGAGAATCTGTCAGGTGCTGAAGTGCATCTCAAACTTTTATGAGGAATCACTTAAAGGACCTTCTTAGAATTAAGATCCTACCTGTTTGGAATAGGGCCTGTCATGGTGCATTTTACCAAGCTTGCTGACTTGGAGATTATACTTGCCTGACTAGCTTAGTTTATGAGTACTACTGTTGATTTTTTGAAGTCAGGAATATAATTTGGAGAGGACTAAAAGAAATCCAAATGAATTTTGGCCACTGAATATTTTAAAAGAAAAATAAATAAAACCAGGGTTAGGGGTGAGGGACTGGCACCTGTCCCTAAGACATGTTAATGAATGGGTCTAGGGCCAGAGAGGTGGCAATTTAGGTGGCCTGGGGCTAAAATACCCCTGTTTAGGGTCCATGACTTTGGCACTTGTAAGCAGTGGGCTGATTTGGGGGCTTCTGCATCAGGCAAGGGCTAAGACCCAGAGCCAAGGTACAATCTGGAAAAGAACATGCAGAATGAACGCAAGCTCTCCTTGTTTCCTGAGCTGAGAACTGCTTGGAGGGACTTCTGAATTTTCTAGGACTTTCAGATGAGGAAACAAACAAACAAACAAACAAAAAACAACAGCCAAGAGAATGTAAATATAGAACAGGAACTCTTTTGAATTTATTTTATTTTATTATTTTTCTTGATACTTTATTTACATTTCAAATGTTTCCCCCTTTCCAGATCTCCCGTTTGGAAACTCCCTATCTTTTGAATCTTTTTAAGTATTGTTTTTCAAGTCAAAGGCAAAAGGGATTACAAAGTAGACTCAAAACCAATCAGAAACAAAACAAAACAAAAAAACAAGGTACTATTTACTGAATGGAAATTATATAAGAAAAACAATGAAAATTTTACAAATTAAAAGACTCCTCAATAAATAATATTCCTTTAAAAGCATCTACTAATATTTGCCCAAGTATTACTTATCTACTTTTAATTTTAGCGTAAGTACAATTTTATTTCTCTACTCTGAAAAATCTATTATGTAAAAATTCACATACATGCATAAGTAGTAAGACTGAGCTGCCTTTGTTAGCAAAACCATGCCCTTTCTTTCTTTCTTTCTTTCTTTCTTTCTTTCTTTCTTTCTTTCTTCTTCTTCTTCTTCTTCTTCTTCTTCTTCTTCTTCTTCTTCT
The DNA here is from genome assembly GCA_019843965.1 of Rhynchomys soricoides. Lineage (NCBI taxonomy): Eukaryota > Metazoa > Chordata > Mammalia > Rodentia > Muridae > Rhynchomys > Rhynchomys soricoides. Next base: position 6,356,408 of record JADRCH010000108.1, on the reverse strand, counting down.
TCTTCTTCATCATCATCATCATCAAGAAAGCACTGCTTTTTTTATGGGATATTTTCTTTATTTACATTTCAAATGTTTTCCCCTTTCCAGGTTTCCCCTTTGGAAACCCTCTATTCCATCTGCCCTCCACCTGCCTCCATGAGGGTGCTCCCTCACACACCCAACCTCACCCATCTTCCTGCCCTGGCATTCCCCTACACCGGGGCATTGAAAACCCTCAGGCCCAAGGGCCTATCCTCCCACAGATGTCCAACATATGCGGCCAGCATGTGAGTCCCTCCATGTGTATTCTTTGGTTGGCGGTCCAGTCCCTGGGAGCAATGGGGGTCTGACCTGTTAACACTGTTGCTCCCTTCATGGGGCTACAAACCCCCTCAGCTTGTTCAGTCCATTCTCCAACTCCTCCATTGGGGACCTCCTCACTCAGCCCAGTGGTTGTATCCACCTCTGTATTTGTCAGGCTCTGGTAGAGCCTGTCAGGAGACAGCCATATTAGGCTTCCATCAGCAAGCACGTCCCAGCATCCATGATAATGTCCAGGTTTGGTGGTTGTATATGGGATGGATCCCCAGGTGGGTCAGTCTCTGGATGGCCTTTCCTTCAGTCTCTTCTCTACACTTTGTCTCCACATTTGCTCCCATGAGTATTTTGTTCCCCTTTCTAAGAAGGACCAAAGCACCTACAATTTGTTTTTTGTTTTTTTTTCTTGTTTTTTTGTTTTTTTCTCTTTGAGCTTCATGTAGTCTGGAATTGTATCTTGGGTATTCAGAGCTTTTGGGCTAATATCCACTTATCAATGAGTGTGTACCATGTATGTTCTTTTGTGATTGGGTTATATCACTCAGGATGATATTTTCTAGTTCCATCCATTTGCAAACGAATTTTGTGAATTCACTGTTTATAATACTTAAATAATACTCCATAGTGTAAATGTACCACATTTTCTGCATCCATTCCTCTGTTGAAGGATATCTGGGTTGTTTCCAGCTTCTGGCTATAATAAATAAGGCTGCTATGAGCATAGCAGAGCATGTGTCCTTATTATATGTTGGAGCATCTTTTGCATATATGCCCAGGAGTGATATAGCTGTGTGCTCAGGTAAGATGGTGTCCAAAGTTTTGAGGAACCACCAGACTGATTTCCAGAGTGGTTATACCAGCTTGCAATCCCACCAAAAGTGGAAGAGTGTTCCTTTTTCTTCACATCCTCACCTTCTGCTCTCATCTGAGTTTTTGATCTTAGCCATTCTGACTAGTGTGATGTGGAATGTCAGGGTAAGTGCTTCTTGGCCATTTGATATTCCTCAGTTGAAAATTCTATGTTTAGCTCTATATCCCCTTTTTAATAGGGTTATTTGATTCTCTGGAGTCTAACTTCTTGAGTCTTTTGTATATGTTGGATATTAGCCCTCTATTGAATATAGGATTGGTAAAGATCTTTCCCCAATCTGAGGCCAGACAAGACAACCCAGTTAGGGGAACTGGATCCACAGACAGGAAAGTGCTTTAGGGACAGCTCCTTCTCCAGTTGTTGGGGGACCCTTGTGAAGACTGAGGTTCTCATCTGCAACATATGTGCAGGGAGGCGTAGGTCCAGCTCTTGTATGCCCTTTGTTTGATGGTTCATTCTCTGAAAACCCTCAGGTGTCCAGATTATATAACTTTGTCGGTCTTCCTGTGTTGTTCCTATCCCTTTCAGGGCACACAGTCCTTCATCCTATTCTCCGATAAGTCCCTGAGTTCCATCCACTGTTTGGCTGTGGGTCTCTGCATCTGTTTCAGTCAGCTGCTAGGTAGATCTTCTCAGAGGACAGTTATGCTACACTTCTGTCTGCAAGCACAACAGAGTATCATTAATAGTGTTGGAGATTGGTACTTGCTCATTGAATGGGTTTCAAATTGGGTTGGACATTATTGTTTGGACATTCCCTCAGTTTCTACTCTATCCCCCACCCCTGCAGTTCTTGCAGACAGGATAAATTTTGGGTTAAAAATTTTGTGGGTGTGTTGGTGTCCTTGACTCTCTCCACTGGGGGGTCCTATCTGGTTACAGGAGGTAGACACTTCAAATTCCATATGACCAGCTGATGTTTAGCAGACCTTGGTCTCTCATTGTCATTTGTGTGTGAAATTTATGTCTGTTAGAAAGGAAAGTAGTGATTAAGCACCAGTTTCTCTCTTCTCTTGTTTTATTAAGTGTTGTTTACTAAATGCTAGGTGAAAAGTGGTATATTTCTTGCTTAAGTTTTGGTGCACAATGCATACTCTAGGTGAAAAGGTGAGCACAGATGTGGACAGATAATTACTACATTCACCACATCTTGTAGATCAGATCCCAAGATTTGAAAGACTGTTGTTTGGTTTCTGCCTCTGACACAAGTAGAATGAATGTGAGGCCAGGTACATGAATTCTACAGAGCCTTCTTTTCTCATTTGGAGTATTAAATGGTACAGAAGTTAGGCCCAGTTCTTCCTCCCAACCCCATGGTCCCAGAAATAAGACTCAGACTCCAAATATGTTTATAAATACTTGCCCATATGGCTAGACTCTTTTTTGACTAGATCATAACTAAAATAACCCATTTATTTTAATGTATATTCCGGCACATGGCTGCTTAGCTGTGCTCAGGTATCATGCTTCCATCTCACACTTTCCTGGGTGGATGTCCTGCACCTGGCTCTATCCCAGAATTCTTTCTGCCTCCTGGGTATCCCACCTCCTGTTTCCTGCCTTTGACATAGGCCACAGGGTTTTTAATTAAAACATGATGCATCCATACAACACACAATATATTCTCTCTACAAAAAGGCAATTTGACAATACAGATTGTGGCACTGGATTCAAGATGCTTCAGTCACTGGGTGAATTTGTGTAATTTACTTACATTCTATCTAATTCCATTTATGGCTAATAAAATGATGATAGTTCAGAAAAGTCAAGTGAAAAACCTTAGACTAATTCTCAGCTGTTAACAAATATTAAATAAACTCACCATTTTAATTCAGTGTGTGTGTACATGTGTGTGTGTGTATGTAGCCCTTACATCATGGGCAACCTCATACTCATAGCTGACACTCAGAGAGCCTCTTCTTCCAGAATGCAGTCATGAGACCCAGCATGACTCACTAGGATTCATGAAGCCAGTGTCTCTCCTTTCTGCTATACAAAGAACTAACTGCATGCCCCTGTCTGGGAACCTAGTTTCATGTACAACTTCCAAAACAAACCACAGAACATTCACTCTGAGAACATGGAGCCTCTGGGTAAACTTTATTTGAATGAGAGACAATAGATGGGTGAGGAAGAAAATTCCTTTTGATTAGTGTTCCAGAGATAGCTTTTAGGGAAGCTTATCTTGAAATGTTATTAGCTGAGTAACTATTGACATCTCTTTGTGGTTCACAGACTGGTACCTAGCTAGCTTGGTAGTAAACCACTTTACATCTTCTCATCTGTACTAGTAACTTATTTTATTGCTATGACAAGATACTTGATAAGAATTAACTTCAGGAATCGAAGGCTTGTATTTGGCTTCAGTTTGGCAATAGAATCCATTATGAGGTGAGGGAGGCATGGCAGAAGTAACAGAAGGCTGCTGGTCACTTCACATTCACAGGACACAGAAAGTAAAGAACCAAGTGGGGCCAAAGTATGAAACCTGAAGGCTCCCTCCAAGTTATACTTGTCCTTCAGGAAGTATCTATATCTTAAAGATCCTACAACCTTCTCAAGGAGTGTCACCAGCTGGAGCACAGGTGTTTAAACACATGAGCCCAAGGAGACAGGAGTATTTTCCATTCACACCATTATATCATTACCACCTCAGTGCTGAATGATGATACGTTTCTTAAGTCAGATGCTTGTTAGTTTTGTCTTATTTTCAAAAGTATGTGGACATGGGTCACCAAAAGTTTTTGCTAGACTGCTAACAATGTAACAGGGGAAGTGTGAGTGGCCCCTGAGGAAATTTAGATAGCAGAAAGCAGGCCTGGAAAGATGTCAGATTTGTACTTCCTTCTGAGGGGTCTATTCAGTGATCACTTCCCTGATACCCATCAGTGATGATACCTACACCTATCCATGACTCTGCTCCAGGTAGTGAAGGGGGTCACATGGAGCACATCTCAAGGGACCTCATCCCAGTTTGCAAACAAGTCAAGAAGAACATCTGTATGTGTTCTACCAGCCATCCTGTTTCCTCCCCAAAGTGTAAGTGTTTGAAAAAGTAGGAATAAGAGGAGTAAATAGAAAACCTATGAACTTCAGCAACCTATAAGAAGCAACTACAATGTGAGATGCACTTCCTCTTATGTTTTAAATTTGTACTTGTGTGTGCTTGTGCAATTTTGTTTGGAAACTCTTCCCTGAAAATATCTTTGATTTTCCATGTTGGGCACCTCACATTCTACCTCAACCTTCCTGATGCTATGACCCCTTAAAAAAGTTCCTTATGTTGTGGTGACCCCCCTCCAACCATAAGGTTATTTTGTTGCTACTTCATAACTGTGATTTTGCTACTGTTATGAATTATAATGTAAGTATCTGATATGGAGGGTACCTGATAAGTGACAAAGAGGTCATGACATATAGGTTGAGAAATGCTGTTTTATCTTACATTACTGTTTTATCCTTGTTTCTAAGTACTTATTTTCCCCATATTTATTAGAAACATCTACACTTGAGGACAGAATCCATAGCAGATTCAAATAGAATCTCATATGGTCTGACAAGTGTTGAATTACTATTTGAGTCACTGTAGGAATACACAACTCACCATTCTTGTTTTCAACACTTTTATCACAGCATAATTTCTTCCACAGGATTCTCAATATTTCAGTGTAGCTATGATGCTACACATCTATAATCTGAGTTTTTATGAGGCCAAGGCAGGAAGATCATAGATTTGAGGCCTTCTTGGGTTATATAGTAGAATTCTGTGTCAAAATCCAAATCCAAAGAAAGAATTATTTCATAGGTATAGGTATGATTTTTCCAGTTAGATTGTTAATTGTCAGAAATAAGGACCTCTGGGTATATTTTAGGTGTTCCCAAAGCATTTATCATAGTACTGAATGTGGACCAGATATCCAGCAAGCATTTGATTTTTTTTCCCCCACTTATAACAGCCTGCCCATGAGAGGCTGCATATTTTTTGTCCCAAAGAGACCAAAGATAGATTAGCTCTAAGTTTTGCATGCGATTTGACTCCATTCATGACATCCTTCCCACAGCAACTAAAAGGTAATAATGGCTGTGGCTTACTCCTGGAGATTAGTGACTGAAGAACAATATTAACCAACCAGACCTCCCAGAACTCCCAGGGACTAAACCCTTAACCAAAGAGTACATATGGAAGGACCCATGGCTCTAGCCTCATATGTAGCAGAGGATGGCCTTGTTGGGCATCAGTGGGAGGAGAAACCCTTGGTCCTGTGAAGGCTCAATGCCCCAGTGTAGAGGATTCAAGGGCGGGGAGGTGGGAGTGGGTAAGTGGGTGGGGGAACACCCTCATAGAAGCAGGGGGAGGGTGGATGGGATAGGGGCTTTCTCTGGGAGAGGGACTGAGAAAGGAGATAGCATTGGAAATGTACATAAAGGAAATATCCAATATAAAAAAAAATAGTCAATGGTGTTACAGAAAACTTAAAATTTAAGATAAATCAGTTGTAGAAAAAGTTTTTGCTTGGACTATTTATTTCAGAATTTTGCAATGTGGGCAATTCCTTGTTTATTTCATAAAATCAGAGTTCATTTGTTTCAGAGGAACCATGTTAATTTCAAAAGAGAAGGTTTTTTAAGGACTCTACCACAAAAGCTTTGAGTTACCCAGCATTTGTTACAGCTTTTCTTTGTAACTTCGGACAATCTCCTCAGTTTCTTTATGCCTTGATTTTCTGCTCTGTGATGAAGATAGTAGTGCTAGCTGCTATTAGGGACTTAAGGTGTTTTTTAGATTAATTTCCTGGAAAAGTATCTCCAACATGGCCAAGGTGTTTGGTTGTGAGAGTGAAGGTGCCCTTATGACTGGGCTGGTGGTATGGCAGAAGACCTTGGTAGGAATGGTCTACCGTTTTCCTCTATTTGGTTCTGTGAACACATAGCATTCCTCTCTACCTCCCACCATGGTTGTAAAATTTGTTTCAACTTTAGATTTCTGATTTTCTTTTATGAGTGCTTTGTATGCACATGTGTTTGTGGATCATATGTGAACTTGGTACCTGTATACTTCAAAAGGCACTACATGTCTTGGAACTGGAGTTATGGATAGCTATGAGCCATCATGGGAGTGATGAGAAACAAGCCAGGGTCCTCTGAAAGAGCAACCACTGTTAGCATTCTGTCTAAACTCCACCCCAAAGTTACCTGGCAACAGCCAGGTTGGCCTGACCCACTATAAAATGGGTTGCTTGCCCCCTCCTCTCTCTCTTGCCTCTTCTGTCTCTCTTGCCCTCTTGGGCTCTTCCTTTCTCCCCTCCCTTCCCTGGCCCCACCCCTTGCATCCTTCCAGGGGCCCCAGGGTCCCCGTTTGTGAGACTTGCTTTCCCAAGGGTGAGACCACCTACTGCCCCACCCCCAGCACCTCCCTTCCCTGCCAAAGCTTGCAGCCATGGGAAAGGCAGCTTGGCCCACCTGCCCCAATCTGCCCCTAAAACAGCTTAAGCCGATTTCCCACACATGTGAGGGAGCCCCTTCCTCCTTCCCTCTTTCTCTCTCTCTGCTTAGGACTTAAAAAGTGAGTGCCAGCAGGGTTGCACGCATTGCTAGGATAAGGAACATGCTACTTCGGAGGCAGCCGGGACTTCTGGCTGCTAGTAGGAAGTCCTGTCTTACAGCGGTGCAGACCCTACCTGCAGATGGCATGATCCTGGGTGTCTCTGCCTCAGCCACAGAGGACCTATAGCAAGGCACTGCCTCAAACCACTGGCCCTGGGGCCAAGACCTGTGGGCAATAGCCCCAACCTGCAGCTACAGCCACTGAGCCCTCAGGCGCTGCCCTGACCCACTGCGCAGCTACAGCCACCAAAGCTGGCCCCCCCCCCCAGCCCCCCACTGCACAGAACCACTGCCACCCACTGGACACTGTAGGATTCATAGAACTCTACCATGGGAGCTGCTCACCCATCTCTGTCCACTATGTGGAGCTAGCCTCTGCCGTGTGGGTTATGCAGTAGGATGGGCCCAAACCAAGCACTCAGTTTTATGTTTCCTGCTACCAGACCACTACCACCAAAAACCAAACCAAAACAAACACACAACAACAACAACAACAACAACAACAACAAACCAACCAACCAAACAAAACCCTCAAACACACATTTCAATACCCAGTCCAGACCCTTGGGTGACCATACCCCTCAAAAGTGGCTCTTGCACCCCTGCTCCCTCAGGCTCTTGAAGCTGTTTAAATAACCCCTAGGCATAGGGTGAGATACTTTCTGGTAAGTCTGGGACTTACCATGTATAACCTCTAGGAGGCATTGATGACTACTTAGGCCTCTAGCCTGGCTGAATTATTTTTTAGTGAATTATACTCAGGACACCAGTACGAATAATCCAGTAACCCCCCAATGGGGACTTCCATGTCTTTCAATGTATATTTTAAGGGATCTTCACACATATTACCAGTGGTCTGGTAAATGGAAAGAGGTCCCCTATGCCCAAGCGTTTACCTATCCATGCTCCCACAACCCTGGCCTGTTCTCATGGCCTGAATGCTCAGTTTGTGTCACAGGCCTAAACCTGCCTGTACAAACTAATTTTCTGTCACCATGATCTTATGCCACTTCTGCCAGCTTTCTTATTCTGATCCTAGCCAAATATTTCTCTGCTAATGCAAAAATGTGTTTTTCTCTACTTACACAACCTGTCAAAGTTACTTAAGATTCTCAGTCCAATCCTGTCTTGATAAATGATGATTTTTACTACTGCCATTAAATTCTATTCAGTTATAAGCAGTTGATATAGCCCCCAATCCTGTCAGAAGTTTGCTAATTATTATGTTTATGACAGACAGAATTCCCAAAGTCTTTAACAGTTGCTCCCATGAGATAGTCTCAGAAGATGTGGACACAGCTACAGGATACTGCCTGGATTGTGATATGATCATCACTAAAAAACACAATGGACAAAACTGGATACCCTGAGTCAAATGACTTGGCTAAATTGAAGTAAACCATTTCTCATGTCACACATCTCCTTTCCACAGAGAAAAAAACCCGTGTCTTCTGCACTTGAAAGTCAGACTGACCACCCAAGCTGCCATGGAGACCATGGAGACCACCAGAAAGGTTAGCTAGTGGACTCTGTAATTTTTTAAAATGATATATAACTGATAGATTTTTGTTTATTCTTTCTCAGACTACATTGACAGCTAAGGTAACAGCTAGAAAAAACTTTCACAGATGTAATCTGTTATCTCCTTACCTAAACTTAGTTTCCATTGATTAAATGCTTCATATTTCCTCTTCTTGCTATGCCACTGTCCTAACATTATTTAAGTTCCTATAAATTTGCTTAACTCTAGTTAAACATTCTACCATGTGATCCAACATTTTAATTACAAATTCTTGTTCCTTCTGCTCCACAAAAGGCTCATCTTAAAGGTTGCTCATGTTGTTAACTCATGTTGTTATCTCTTTTATAAACTTATAAGTTACAGAAAACACACTCATATCTACCTACCATTGGCCAATAGACTCCATCCAGATAAGTATCTCTGCCTAAAGTTCCCACTTACTACCTATTCCAGAGGGTGGGATTCCTCTGGAATAGGAATGAACAACTTAAATTTTTTTTTTCTCCCAAACATACTTAATCTTATTCTCTACCTATAATAATATATTTTCAATATCTTGTCAAGTCCAGGTGCTTACTACATCCAGGACAGTTCCAGAGAAGCAACCTCTAGATGCTCCATCTCCTCTTACAGATGCAGACACTTCTATTGGACCTGTTCCTTCTGACCTTTCCTCAGACTGTTCCATAGACCCTAGACAACAAGGAAACAGTCAACTCTTCTAAGACTGGACAAACATCCCCCATACCCATTCTTCTAGTTTCCCTAGAGATACGTCGCCCCAATGCCAGCATGAAGCAGCCAGATATCAGGACAACCTTATTCCTGCTTCACCATCACCTCTTTCTATTCTTCTCTTTTTCAATTAAACCAAAATGGGGAAATGTTAGCATTCTGTCTAAACACACCCCACAGTTACCTGGCAATAGCCAGGTAGGTCTGGCCCACTGTAAAAGGTTCTGCTTTCCCCCTCCTCTCTCTCTTGCCTCTTGCTTCCCTCTTGCTTCTCTCTTGCCTTCTTGGGCTCTCCCCTTCTCTCCTCCCCTTCCCTCCCCATTCCCTTTCCCCTCTGCCACATGTTCATGTCTGGCCTCTACTTTTCTACTCTCTCCCTCTCTCTGCCTTTCTCTGCCTTTACTACCCTCTTAACTCTCCTCCATATGCCCTGAATAAACTCTGTTCTATACTATACTGTCTTGTGGCTGGTCCCTCAGGGGGAAGAATGCCTCTGCACGGGCCCACTGTGACATCTCATTCCCCCATACCTCATCACACATCCATAGAACATATTCTCTCTAAACATATCCCTAAAGAGGGGTCTCTCCTTATCTTTTTATAAACACATCAACCAGTGCTCTACCTGCTGAGCTATCTCTATAGCCTCCTTTCAGTATATTTTGTACAACAGAAAAATCCTTTATCAGACAACCAAAACTCAATCAAGAACTGTGATAGAATGAAGTTCTGGGCTTGTTACAGGTAGCACAATGCAATACTGTTTGATATAGATTAATAAAACACATGATTTTATTTTTATTTCAATTCATTTTGAAGACTCAATCTTGCTATATAGTCAGACTGCCCATGGTTTTGTAGTCTTCCTGCTTTGACTTTCTGAGTGCTGGGATTACACGAATGCAGCACTATGCCCCATCTAAAACTAAGGTAACTTATAAATGGTTTAGTTAACAGCTAGCCTTGTGTGTGTGTGTATGTGTGTAAAACCCATCATCTCAGCACTAGAGAGAGTGAGACCAGAAGAGTAAAACTTGGATGTTTACCTCAGTTACATAGAGAGTTCCAAGCTAGCCTTCATAGTCATAAAAATCCAGACTTAAACCAACCAACCAAAGATGAAATTAGGAAAATGTCAATCTCTCATCACCTTTCAGTGGATCTGAGCTTTTGTTACTTATATTAATTACTCCTCTTCCCGACTGAGAAAAAAAATTGACAGCCATTACTATTACATGGGCTAATTTTTCTTTCCAGCCTCAGTCCTTGGTCTCTTCCTTATTCTGGTTTGTCCTGTGGATCATCTGCCAGAGCATGGTGACAGCTAGAACCACTTCCAATGGCATTCTTGAATTGAGGCATCTGCTGGCTTCTTTAAATAAATCCTCTTTAACATTGGCAGAAATTAATAATTCACATTAAAAGGCTGAATGTTGAAAGGTAGACAGGCATTTGGGCAGTAAGCAAGATGCAGCTGAGCCAGTGACAGGTTATCTACCATGTGAATTTGGAAGTCTCATAGGATATGGACATGTGGTTATTTGCCTCAAAACTGGCAAAGCAGCTTGATTAAATAACTGTATACGTATACATAGGAGGTAAATTCCATTATTTGTAATTATGAATAGTAAAAAAAAAATCCAACCCATGATTAATTTTCTAGGAGGAAAGATGATTGGCAAAGAATAAATTATAGACACATAATCTTTATTTCTGCATAACTTCAGTTTAGTTAATAATGGTAAAGTAGACAGGCAACTAAGTGAAGGACTGTAAAAACAATAGTCTCCACTGTGACTTTGATATGAGGAAAATGCTCAGTCTCACACTAATGAATGTCAGCTTTTCTCATTGTGACAGCCTGAGAAACCCTTGTCTTTGTGCTGCAATGAACCTCATTGATTTTCTCTTCAAAGGCTTTGTAAAGAGGACAATGCCTGTAACTATTAGGAATGTTTTACACACTGATTGATGATCTTTTAAAATGAATAACTCCTGCTTCCTGCTCCTTTAACAAATAATTGGCTAGTCCTATATTTCCCCCTCTTTAATCTGCTTACTTCTGCAGAACATTCCAGAAGTTTTTCAAATTAGAAAGATCCTTTTACCCAAGAGATTTAATTAAAGAAAGAAAATACTTCCAGCAGTAGTGTAGGAGCAGGTGATGGGTAACATAGCCTCCGTGTGAACAATGTGGCCCAGAACCACTGATTGCTGATGGCTGCATACAGGCAGAAAGAAGACAAGCAGATGATCAAATACGATGCTCATCTAGGAAGCCCACCAGTGGCTCCATCTCTTCACTTTTTTCCCCTAGGAAGCAAGCCATGTGCCCACATAAAGAAGCCCTCTTTTTTCTCTGAATCAAGAGGTGCCTTTAACCATCAGTCACTTTGAAACATTTTTGTTATTGTTGCAAATCTCTGGCTCATGTGGAAGGAACAGTCATTTTCTTGTCTTGCCTTTAGCTGATTTTGAGCATTTGCCAAATTTGCTGTTTTTGGTTTTTTTTTGTTGTTTTGTTTTGTTTTTGTTTTTTTTCCCATAGACTAGTGCCCATACTTTGTCATCCGGGAAGTTTTTAAATGACACACAATGGAGATGCTTACAGCTTGTGATGGCTAGTTTTAACTATCAACTTTATTGCCCAGGAGACTAGTCAAGCATAACTCTGGGTGTGCCTGCAATGGTGTTTCCAGAGACAATTAGATCATGAGTGCTTTGGCCTGAATACTATTTTAATCACTTGGAGAATTCATCAGATATACAAATCACACTTTATATATTTTTAAATTTTAATAATTGATAGTATTATTAGAAAATGAAGAAAGAAAAGAAAAAAAAAGAGAGAAATAAAGGGGGCCTCATTGAAGGACATGAGCATTGGGGATGTTTTAGAGGTTACATCTTGCCCTGTCCCTTGGATTTTGTCTCTCTGCTTCTTGGCTACATGAGGTGAGATGCCATATGTCCCAAAGACCACAATGTCCTGCCCAAGGGCGTGGGGCCAAACAAACCTGGACAGAACTTTCTGAAACCATGGCTATCAGCTATAATTAAATATTTCCTGTATTTTGTATGTTCACGCATGCGTGTGCCTGAGTGTGTGCCCCTCTCTCTCTCTGTGTGTGTGTGTGTGTGTGTGTGTATGTGGGTGTGTGAAAGAAAGGGTCTAGGGAGGTGTAGGTATCTGGGGAGGCTAGAAAAAGGTGTCATATTTCCATGGGTCTGGAGTTACAGGTGATTATGAACTGCCTGATATGGGTGCTGGGAACTGAACTCAGGTCCTATTAAAGAGCACTAAGCCTTTTTAACTGCTGAGCTATCTCTCCAGCCCCAAATACATTAAACCCGATTTATAATACAAGGCTCAGGAATTTTCTTTCTTTCTTTTTTTGTTTATTTTTTTCAAGACAGGGTTTCTCTGTATAGCCCTGGCTGTCCTGGAACTCACTCTGTAGACCAGGCTGGCCTCAAACTCAGAAATCTGCCTGTCTCTGTTTCCCAAGTGCTGGGATTAAAGGTGTGCGCCACCACTGCCCAGCTAAGAATTTTCAACGTTGATTCATTTATTAATAACATGGACATGGGAATGTCCATTCAGTCCTCTAATCTTTATCACTGTTGATGGAACTATACTTAAGAGGGTTAACTAGAAACCAGCATTTTAAACAGGACTTGGGCTACTGTGTAAAAGTAACGCTTATTCTCCTGGGTTAAATATCATCTCCCAGACTTATTGCCACTGTCTGCAAACTTAGCCTGAGTCCTTGAAGCTTCTAGCCTCTGTAAAATCTATCTAGGTCTAGAATGCTATAAGCTTTTGAGGCTTTCTGCTGAATCCTATAAGCACTTCTTAGTTCTTTCTGAACTCTGGCTGGCTGGCTGAACTCAACTGTTGTGGCTCAAACTCTTCTCCAAGCTAACTGATTCAACCTGGCTTTTCTCTCTGTCTCTCTGTCTCTCTGTCTCTTTGTCTCTCTCTGTCTCTGTCTCTCTCTGTGTCTCTCTGTCTCTCTCTCTGACTTTTCTGAATTGCTCTGTTTGGCTTCATACTAAGTTTGGCAATCTGTTCTAATCTTCTGACTCCCTCTCATTCTCTGTCTCTGTCTCTGTCTCTCTCTCTCCAGCATGTGTCTGTGCAACTGTCCCAGTAAAACTGCCTTCCCCCTCTCTCTCACTGATGCACTCAATTAGCCCAATTAGCTTTACTTTTGTCTCTCTTCTTGTCAAAGTTGGTTATATACTCTCTTATCCAATCTTTCTCTGATTCATCACTTTGTCTGCCACTCAATTAGACATCACTTTCAATCATGGGTGCTTCCTTCTATCAAATAACTTCACCTTCTTTGTTTGGGATTAAAGGTGTTTGCTAAGGGCTGAGTCATACAACTAGAAAAGTTGTTTTTCTCCAGTAAATAACACAATCAGAGTTCACAGTGTGACAAAATATCCTGTCACCATTGTGCAAACATCCTTCTCTCGTGTCATAGCTACATATGTGAGTATAATATTAAGTTTTAACAAATATTTGGAGACAAAATATCAAATAAATAATTATTAAGAGCTCATTTTATATTTGTTTGAGATGTTTTAATACTTGCAAAGGCTTGAAAACTGACTTAAATGTTGCTTGCCAAAGTTTTGCCTGTTAAATTGTTCACAGTCTATAACCTGTCTTGTTTCTCTGGATGTAAAGGACGTTTACATAGCCATCTACCTTTGGCCACTGAAATCATACAGCTATAAAGACTTGCTGTTATTTCTGTTAGAGTACTTCTCAGTTCAGTACCGAGTATCTCAATCACATCAGAAAAGATATTTCTTTTCTCCCAGTGTATTTTACCATGTGTACGACTGAGATTAAATTTATAAAGAAAAGCACTCAGATATGACAGTGTACTCTCTATGCTTTCACCATTCACAGTACAGCAAAATGTACTGCTGAGTATCAGCCCCAGAGATTCACACTGATCCAGTTGAAAAATCTCCCAAAGAGAGTCCAGTCTTCAGCCAAAGTTGTGGATCTCTGCTCTACATCCTTACTAACCCATATAAGTGACCAGGGAATTCAAAGTATCCAATTTATTAAAATATTTGACAGCCTAGGCTAGTCAGCGCTTACTTTTATCTTCTGAGAGCTGCTATACCAGAGATGCCACATGGAAATGCTACATAGAAAGGACAACCTACCACTGGTTCATTCATTAATTCATTTATTCATTCATTCATCCGTTCATTCATCTACTGACACAGTCCTCAGATTCTATTCCTACCAAGTGCTTCTGCAATGGCTAAGAAGTAGTCCTCAACTTCAGTTACTGTAAGCAATAGCAGCAGCTGAACTCCATGTTTCAAGTTTCCTCATCAATTGGTTTCTAGGCTTATATATCTATTCTACTTTTGACTCTCTTGAAGTCCCAGATGTACACGGTTTCCTTCCTTCCTTCCTTCCTTCCTTCCTTCCTTCCTTTCTTCCTTCCTTCCTTCCCTCCCTCCCTCCTCCTCCTCCTTCTCCTCCTCCTCCTCCTTCTCCTCCTCCTCCCTCTCCCCCTCTCTTTCCTGAAGGAGGCACATCTTCCTGGAGCATACTGTTCTTATTTTCTGTCTTCCTGCTTGGCTGCTCCTCCATCTTTCTGACTAGCCCTCACTTATCCATCTTCCCATTTTTTGCCCTGAAGTCAGGACTTTGGAGTCTTCCAGAGCTTGGGAATTGTTATTCCCTAGAGTTCCTTACATGAAGGAGAATTGATCAGAAGTGAAGTCTATTAGATGAGGAAAAATGTTGTGCTTTGTGGCCAAATAATGAGCTAAGTCAGTAAAAACCTGGCAGTCATTTGAGAAGACAAAGAGAAAGGTGAGTCTATTCAAGTGCTTTCAAGTCTAGAACCATACACACTGGATGAGCCAAGGGCACTGCTGAGTTTGGCCTATGCCATCAGATTCTAAAGACAATAAACCTGTGCAGGACTAATTTTTGGATTAGTCAATGTTCTTTAGAGTCACAGAACTTATGGAAAGCCTCCATATATTAAGGGAATTTATAATAATAACTTACAGTCTGTAGTCCACCTAACCCAACAATGGGCAGCTGTTAATGAGAAGTCCAAAAATTTAGTAGTTGCTCAGTTCACAAGGCTAGTTGTTTCCCTGGTCTTCTGTATAAGCTAGAATCCTGAAGAAGTAGGTTCCAACAGTTGTGCTGGCAAGTAAGTGCAAGCAATCGAAGAAGTCTTCCTTCTTCTAATGTCCTTATCTAGGCCCCCAGCAGAAGGTATGGCTCAGATTAAAGGTGTGTACCACCATGCCTGAATCTGGAACTTTCTTTATCCCAAACTGACCTAGAACTCAAAGATCTGCTTGCCTCAGTCTCCTGGGATTAAAGGGATGTACAACCTTACCTGGGTTTAAGCTTTTCATAGCCACTATGCCTCAAGATTTCCATGTCAAGGTCCTAGTCAGAAACCTGTGTTTTCTAACCTCAAGATCTGTATCACAGGTGTGCTCTCCACTTCTGGATTGTAGTTCATTCCAGATGTAGTCAAGTTGACATCCAAGAATAGTCATCACATCTTTATTTTTTCTTGTTTTATAATGATACACAAAATAAAACTGGTGTGATCAATTGTACTCAAAACTAGAAAGTAATCACTTCAGTCTCTAAGTGAAGCAATTTACCAAGGGCTTGTGTATTTCAAAGGATACATTGAAGAGGGTTTCAAAGGTGGTTAGTGGGTTGGTGAAGCATACAAACTGGATACTGCAGGTCTTCCAGCCTTTCTGCTGATGTTTAGTTAATACACGACCTCTGTTGTCCAGCAGCTACAATACTAGAGGGGAAGAAAACAATGAGCAGGGCCAGTGTGGAACCCACTACCTGATTTTCTTCTTCACCCGCTGCTGCTGGGAAAGCAGGGCATACCTTCCTTAAGGGATTAGTATAGGAAAAAGGTTATGCTTTATACATGGCTTTCATAAACATTCTTCACACTCTATTACATCTCTTGATTTATTCTGCCATTTTGTATCTTAGCGGTACATTTCCAAAGATGCACGTTCAGGTCCTTACCTGCTTGCCTGCTATGAGAACTGATGTATGTGAGACTACCAGCAACATACTGGTGGTTGCTACATGCTGATTTTCACAGTTTTCATGAAAAGTTTTGCCATTTTGAGACATCTAGAGTGAAGTAATCATTGCAGGAAGAAAACTTATACCCTTCATTGACAGTTCTTAAAACTTTATTTTTAATCTCTGGAGACCAGGTTATAGTAGTCTTTATAATTTATACCTTGGTATTAGTCAGGGACTTTGAGGTTTTTGTGGGATAGGGTAAGGTGGGGAACTATTCTTAGGCTGCTGCTCTGTGCCTGAGGGAGGCCCTAGGGCTTTTCAAAAGACAAGTGTAGGTGAATTTCTACCCAGGAGAGGAAGTAGATGGTGTAATGGGCAAAGTGACATTTCCTTCCCTGAATGTGGTTATTCATCTATGAGAGGAAAGGACTCATAGCAGTGAGATGCCTCTCAAATGACTTAGAACTGGAGGAACACTTTGCAGACCCAAGATTAAAATACAGGTAGAATGAAGCAAGTTGAGTTGTTCCGAAATACGTGTAATCAACATAATGAGGCAGAATGTCTGCCCCAACTCAGGTTACAGCCCAGACTGGAGGTACTTGGATATTTTGAAAAGAAGATAAAGTGATTGGCTGACTTGGCTAATGTCGAAAATCAGAGAAGAGAAATCTTGCTGTAATCATGAAAGCAGACTCCATGGCCAGACTCTACCTCCCAGCAGCTTGCACAATACTCAGTACCAAAGGCCTTGGTGCTCTGATTGTGGGAAATGGATATTTTAGGCTATTGCTTGTCAATTAACAATCAGACAAAGAAATAAAATAGGATTTGGTTTTCTCTTTTGAGCCCATGATTGCCACACACTTTTCTCTCTCCTGATGTGTATTTACCTTTTAAGGATTCATACATGTCAGTGGACAATATCGGTACCCGACTCCTTCCATCCAACTCCCTTTAGATTCTTCCCCCCACTTCATCCCCTTCTTTTAATGTTTATTTGAAATTTTATTTATTTTATAACCCACTGCATACAGATAGTGATGCTTATATGAGAAATCCACTGCAGCATGGTCAAGTTACCAGGGGTCACATCTATGAAGAACATGGACTTCCCTTTCTTGCCAGCTGCCAAAAATAGCTCCTCAGTTAGCTAGGGCCTATATATGAGTTTGTGTATTGTGGTGTTTGACCTTACTGGGACAAACCAAAGACTTAGGCTCAATTCAAATTTAGCTTAAATTAATTTATTCTTACTGCTAGCAGAAGGGCAGCAGCTTTAGAGCCACACAGTATGCTGTTTGCAAGGGGGTGAGGTGGGGTTTTAAAGGTGGACATCATAAACATGTGCATTATAACTGTCCATGAAATCTACAGTTGGGCCTGACTTCCCCCAGTTATTTCTTACTCTATAATAATAAAAAGACCATTTCATCCCCTTTCAATAGCTGTAGGCACGTTTTATAGAGGAAAAGGCGGCTGTTAATTCTTCACAGCCTATTATTCTATGCTTATCTCAGCTGCAGGCCACTGGGCTCTCTTAGGCATCCCTGAGTGAAGGTCAATGGCCTTAAAGGTATACCTTACTCCATATTGTGTCTTTAGCCATCACAGTGGACCTGTGTAAGTTATTAGTCTGGTCTGAGCATGCTAATGACTGGGATAGAACAGTTAATTTCCAGGCAGGCAAAAGCACACTGCCATCAGGTTAGGACTGCCTGTCATGTCCCATAGAATCATCTCTCTAGCTATGTGTCTCCATTTTTAAAAAAGCTTCAGTTATATCTCCCACTATGTAAAACTCATACATTGATCTTTTTCTACCTCTTCCTCACAACAGTCATGAAACTTAAAATAGACTTTGATGAGTTTCTGGTGGTGATTTTGTCCCAAAGTCTGTGGGTTATAGATTGTGAAAGTTAAAAATAAATTCCTACATCAATAAAATGTTCACATTTCAAGTGATGCATCGAGTTGTAGAAAGGCATAAGAAATTTCCCATATAAATGAAGGGTTCATGGACTATTCTCTGTGGTCACTCAAAATTTGAATAGCCATTCCTTCATCCCAATATACACTATTTTTCCATTATTTAATTTACTTCCCACTTATTTCTTCATACACTTGCCAGACAAGGAGCAATCACAATTTAAAAATCAAAATATTTAGGGGTAAGACAGTTAGGGTAAAGTAAATCTGAACTCTGCTGTATCCCCACCCCCTGAAAAAAGATGGATTGGGTTTTTTATTTTTTAAATACATGATCAGTTTGGGGCTCCTTTAACATAAATTAGACGTGAAATTAATGTAAAAAATAGTAGACAGAGAACTGTAATGTACTTAATAAACAGTAAGAAGATTTGTGTGATTGAAGGTATATTTCAAAAAAGCATGGGGGAAGAGAGCATCATTAGGAAGGGAAGAGATATGTTCAGAAACTGACCAATTGAAATTATGGCACAGAATACTGCAGGGGTTAAACTATGCTGACTGAGAGCCAATGCTTGAATTAGGAAGAGGTAACAGTGTTGATCAGAAATGTCATGTCCATGTGATGGTGCCACCCATAATTACCACACACTTAAATTTTTAACATGTATTTGATAGGTCTCAGGAAGACCACATATTTACAAATGAGCTCAAGCTGGACTATATGGTCCTTTTGTAGATTGTCTGCTCACCATGGTGACGGTTTCTTTGTATAATTTAATACTATTCTATTGTCATTTCTTGTGATTATTTCCTGTGCTACTGGAGTTCTTTTCAAGAAGTCTTTACCTAGCTTCCATCATGTAGAGTTTTATGTATGTTTTCCCCTAGCAATTTGAATGCCCCAGGTTTTACATTAAGGTCTTTGACACATTGTGAGTTGATTTTTCTGTGCAATGTGAGAGATACAGATCTATTTCGATGTGTTTGCAATTTTCTCAGAACCAATAAAGAGCTGCCTTTTCTTTCTTTTTCCATAAGAGCACTGTGGTTTGAATCTGAAATGTATCTAACAGGCTCATGTGTTTAAACATTTAGTCCTTAGCTGTGCTACTGGTTTAGAAGGTTGCAAAACCTTTTTGAGGCAGAGCTTCACTGAAGGAAGTGGGCCACCAGGGGTGGGCAGTAAAGATTCATAGTCCAACCCTGTCTATTTCTGTCTATTATTCATTTCCTGGTGATGAACACAATATGACCAATTTTCTCATGTTCCTTCTGCCATGTCTTCCCCATCAGGATAGACTGAATCCCAGTATAAACACTCCATCCCTTAACTTGTTTCTTGTCAGGTATTGATCAAAGCAATAAGAAACAGAGAGTCTTTACTGAGGGCTGTATTGCTGTGATAAGCTTGACCTTGCCTTAGGACCTTTGAGGCTAGTTGGCAAAAAGAGGGAGAAAGTATTTTGAGCTGCATAATAGACATGTCTGGGATACTGTAAGATGAATTTAATGGCCCACTCTGGTGGGAGTTCTGATGAACCGAATACAGAAAGAAATATGGCCAGTGTTGATAGGTATCATATGAGGGTTTATAGAGAATCAAGGATTCTATTTGGTACTGTTCTTTCTGCTCAGAATTATTCTATGACTCATGGTATTTTGAAAATCTTTTATATTCACCTTTTTAATTAATTAATTAACCATTATTATGTGTGTGGGAGCTTTGCTTGCTTGTATGTCTGTACAAATTGTATGTTCAGTGTCCACAGAAGCCAGAAGAGGGTACAAGAACCTCTAGGACTGAGTCACAAATGGTTATGAGCTGGCATGTGGGTGTTGTGAATGAAATCTTCAGAAGAGCATTTGGTGCTCTTAACCATTGAGCTATCTCTCTAGCTGTTGTGCATTTGTTAGAAGCTCTTGTTTCACTCCTGCATCAAGAAGGTATGTAACTGAAGCCTTCCACAATGTGACTTATCTCTTTTTCGTGCATCACGTACCCTTTCCTGTGGACTTTGCTCAAAGGTATAGGGCCGGCTCTTTCTCATGCCAACTCTTTTCCCTGACTGAGATACATATCACATTCCCAGACATCTCTTTATTTAATTAACTAAATTATATATTTATTTTGAGATGATATCTGGCTGGATAATGCAGAATGCTTTAAAGCTCACTCTAAAGCCCAGGCTGGCCTTTAACACTGATCTAGCCATGGGATCTTGAGTGTTGAGATTAAAGGCATGGGCTTTCACTGTTGTTCCTTCTCTCTGTGTGTTTTCAAGGAATATTTTTTTCCCTCCTAAAAAGCTACCTATTTTTTTATTCTTTAAATTTTGTTATGGTAAGGACAATTAACATAAGATCTATCAGCAAGAGAATTTTAATTGTGCAGTATGACAATCTTGATTATATGTGCTGTGGTACATATAGCATATCTGTAGCTCTTATTCCCTCTCCTGATGCCTCCATTTTTAGTGCCTCATTTCCTTCTCCTAATTCTCTGCAAACACCATTCCATTTCTTGACTCCATAAATTCAACTTTTGTGCAACCTCATGTAAGTGGAGTTGTGTAACTTTTGTGACGTCCTTATTACTTAGTATACCCTCATTAAGTTTTATTCAGTTTGTCACATAGTATAAAATTTGCTTTATTTTATTCTTCATACATTGTATCCTAACTGCAGTCCCACCCCCAAATTCCACCCAGTCTCTCCCTCAACTTCCCCTCACCCCTCTGATCGACTCTTACTCCATTTACCTTCAAAATAAAAGCAGAACTCCCAGGAACATTAGTGGAACATGGCTTAAAATGTAACAATAAGATTAGGTACAAACCCTCATATTAAGGCTGAATGAGGTGATCCAACAGGAGGAATAGGGTTCCAAGCATAGGCAAAAGAATCAGAGACACATCCAGCTGTCAGAGGAAAAGCAAGCCATACAACCATAATGCATGTGCAGAAATTCTAGCCTAGATGAACACAGGGCCCATGTTTGTTACTTCAGTCTCTTTGAACCACTATGAACCCTGATTAGTTGATTCTATGGGCAGTGTTCTTGTGGTGTCATCAACCCTTTTGGGTCCTACCTTCCTTCCTCCTCATCTTCTGCAGGGTTCTCCTGGCTCTGCCTAGTGTTGGCTGTGGATCTCTGCGTCTACACCCATTAGTTGCTCAATGATGTTATAGCTCTGTAGTAGAGCTAGAAATCAAGGATAGGGATACCTCTGGATTTATTTTAATTTACATTATTGTTTCAGCTATTATGGGTTTCTTTTTTCCCCCATATGAAGTTGAGTATTGTCCTTTAAAGGCCCACAAAGAATTTCAATGGAATTTTGATGGGGATTGCATTGAATCCATAGATAGTTTTGGGTAGGGTGGTCGTTTTTACTCTGTTAATTCTACCAATCTATGAGTATAGGAGATCTTTTCATCTTCTAATATATTCTTCAATTTCATTCTTCAAAGACTTGAAGTTCTCACCATACAAGTCTTCCACTTGCTAGGTTAGGACTATCCAAGATATTTTGTATTATTTGTGGCTATTTGAAGGGTGTTGTTTCCCTGATTTCTTTCTCATCCTGTTTGTCATTTGTGTATAGGAAGGCTACTGAATTTTTTGTTAATCTTGTATCACGCCACTTCACTAAAGGCTTTTATGACTGTAAAAGTTCCCCTGTAGAATTTTTTTTTGGTTACAATGTACATTATATTATCATATCATCTGCAAGTAGTGACACTTTGACTTCTTCCTTTCTAATTCCTATGCCCTTGATCTCCTTCAGCAGTTTTACTGTTTCAGTTAGAACTTTAAGTACTATATTGAATAGATACGGAGAAAGTGAACAACCCTGACTTCTTCCTATTTTAGTGGAATTGTTTTGAGTTTTTTTTTCTATTTAATTTGATGTTGGCTATAGGCTTGCTGTAAATTTCCTAAACATGTGTGTTCCTTCCATCCCTGATCTTTCTATGACATGAAGAAATGTTGGATTTTTGTCAAAGGCTTTTCAGCATCTAATGAGATGGTCACCAGGCTCTACCTCTTAAAATTCTCACTACAGTTCCAAGTTAGAGACTCTGGATTTTACACAAGGACTTCTGAAGGTGTTAGCCCTCAGTGCTATGTAATGAAGATGTTGGCGGTCTGCTTACTGGAAAAAAGCAGGCTGTCTCAAATTCACGAGAATTTTCTGTCCACGGGCTGATTGAATCCACCTGTTCATCCAGCTATGAATTCATATTCAGTATATGTCTTGTCACTTAATATGACAAGTTGATTTTGCATATTTCTCATGAATTCTCGTCACCAGAAATATCATTTTTGAGGCCATCAAGTTCATATTTCATGGGACAAATAAAGCTGGGAGTGAGAATAGGATGTTGATTTATATAGCCACAGATATTTTATTTTTTCTATAGTTATGGTTTTGATTTTTATAAGTTCTTGATAAATCACTTTTTGCTGAAAAAATAAAAGCTCCTCTAAGAAAAAATCATTGGCAGTTCTTATCGTTGTTCTGAGACTATGTAAAGAGTAAGGCCATCATTATAACATGTCAACTGGAAGGGAAGATGCAATATTCTTTCAGTGTAATTACAAGTTTATAATATAGTACAGAATAAAAGTGCTGTCTGCAAGCATATTAAAACTGGTATATTTCTCTACTCTCAATTTTCTATGATTAAGGTATATTTACTTGTGAAAAGGTAAGAAAAGATTCTAGGAAAAGAATCTTAAATGCTTAATGAGGTTGTAAGCAAGAAAACATAGAGAGCTGGTATATTGTGTAATTGTCTGACAGAACTGTAGCAAATTGTTAAAGATTAGAGAAATGTAATCTAGGGAGAGACAAGATAGGTAATATCCTATTGTAGTCTTCCTAACTGTATTAAACCCAGCAGTCACTTATTAAACATTTTCTATGTGTAAGACACTAGGCAAGGACCAGTAAATGCTAATTTAAATCAAGAAAGGTAAATTGGAAGAATGAATCTAACTTTCAGGTGGATTATTTGATTTAAATCAAACAGAGACTTATTAAAAAGTACATTTTGATAAGAAACCTCAAGTGTGTTATATTCACCTCTGCAGGGAGTCTACTATACCACCTGCATCCCATGTAAAGGAAGGTAAAGATGACCAGATACTAGCTTACATCCATACAGATGATGTCCAGGTTAGGGCTGACAAAAAACAAACAAACAAACAAACAAACAAAAGCTAAACAAACAAACAAAAGCTAAATTAAATGTAAGCTTGCATTTAGAGGCTTTTAAAAAAATCTGTAAGTATTTTAAGAATACGGGGCAAAAGTGAAATGAGGTTATTATTTTTTTCTTCTAAAATGGTAAGAAATAGTAATCCAAACTAGTGCTGTTAGTGACGTTTTCTGGTGCCGTTAAAGGAAAGCGGTTCCTTTTCCTTTGACTTCATATGGGTAATAAAGACAAGAAGAAAGGGCAGCGGTGTAATCAGCACACTTCTCACTATATTTATTTTTCATCATTCATAAAGTTTATTGTGTGTTTTTTTTATTCAATACTTTATTTACATTTCAAATCTTTTCCCCTTTCCAGGTCTCCCCTTTGGAAACTACCTATGTCACCCCTCCCCTGCCTCTATTAGGGTACTCCCCCACCCACCAACCCACTCCCATCTTCCCTCCCTGGCATTCCTCTATACTAGGGCATCTAATACTCTCAGACCCAAGGGCCTCTCCTCCCACGGATGGTCAACAAGGCCCTCCTCTGCCACATATGTGGCCAGCACCATGGGCCCCTCCATATGCATTCTTTGGTTGGTGGTCCAGTCTCTGGGATCACGGGGAGGGGGTGACCAGTTGACAATGTTGCTCCCTCCATGGGGCTGCCAACTCCCTCAGCTCCTTCAGTCCCTTCTCCAACTCCTCCATCTGGGACCTCACGCTCAGCCCAATGGTTGCTGTGAAGTGACTCTTGGATATTCCGAACTTTTGAGCTAATATCCGCTTATCAGTGAGTACATAATGTGTTTGTTCTTTTGTGACTGAGCTACCTCACTCAGGATGATATTTTCAAGTTCTATCCATTTGCCTGCAAATTTCATAAAGTCATTGTTTTTAATAGCTGAGTTTGTGTAAATGTACCACATTTTCTGTATCCATTCTTCTGTTGAGGGACATCTGGGTTGTTTCTAGCAAGTCCAAGTGCATCAAGGACCTCCACATAAAATCAGATACACTGAATCTAATAGAAGAGAAAGTGGGGAAAAGTTTCGAACACATGGGCACAGGGGAAAAGTTCCTGAACAGAACACCAATGGCTTATGCTCTAAGATCAAGAATCGACAAATGGAACCTCATAAAATTACAAAGCTTGTGTAAGGCAAAGGACACTGTCAATAGGACAAAACAGCAACCAACAGATTGGGAAAAGATCTTTACCAATCCCATGTCCGATAGAGGGCTAATATCCAAGGCATACCAAGAAATCAAGAAGCTAGACTTCAGAGATCCAAATAACTCTATCAACAAATGGGGAACAGAGCTAAACAGAGAATTCTCAACCTAGGAAACTCGAATGGCTGAGAAGCACCTAAAGAAATGTTCAACATCCTTAGTCTTCAGGGAAATTCAAATCAAAATAACCCTGAGATTCCACCTCACACCAATCAGAATGGCTAAGTTCAAAAACTCAGGTGACAGCAGATGCTGGCGAGGATGTAGAGAAAAAGGAACACTCCTCCATTGTTGGTGGGATTGCAAGCTGGTACAACCACTCTGGAAATCAGTTTGGTGGACCCTCAGAAAATTGGACATAATACTTCCTGAGGACCCAGCTATATCACTCCTGGGCATATACCCAGAAGATGTTCCAACATCTAATAAGGACACATGCTCCATTATGTTCATAGCAGCCATATTTATAATAGCCAGAAGCTGGAAATAACTCAAATGTCCCTCAACAGAGGAATTGATACAGAAAACGTGGTACATTCTGACTGTATTTATAAGGTTAACTTCAACTCAATCACCCCCTCTAATGCTAGGAGACCATCATGGTAGGCTTTCCCTCTTCCATCTACTGGAGTTGAGAGAAATCTAAAGGGAGCATGGAACCGTAAATGAACCTAAGATTCAACATCTCTGAATGGGATTCCATACAGCCTTTACTGTGTTATGACTGGGGAAAATATGAATTTGCGTGAGTGATTTTGTGTGTGTATGTGTGTGGTATATTTTGTGTAGTGTGTTTTGTGTGTATGTTTGTGTGTATGCTTGTATAGTATGTGTGTATGTTTGTGTGTAGTATGTAACTGTAAGTTATGTTTGTCTATACTGTGTACCTGTATGTAGTGTGTCTATGTGTGTGGTGTGTATGTGTGTATGCTTGTGTTGTTCTGTACATATGTGTGTGTTTGTATATTTGTGTGTATATGTATGTTTATATATGTATATATAGGAATAGTATCTCTGCATGTATGTATGTAGTGCATGTAGTATATATGTTTGTGTGTATGTATATGTTTGTGTGAAGTAAGCATGTGTGTGTGTGTAAGTTTGTGTGTAGTGTGTGTGTGTTTATATATATGTTTGTGTGTAGTGTATGTTTGCCTGTGTATGTATGTTTGTGGTATGTGTGTGTACATACACATATATGTGTATGTATACACACATATATACACAAGAATATACTCACATACACACACGAACACACACTACACACAAACATGCCCACACACTACATAAAAACATACATGTGCATATGATCTCTCTCTCTTTCTTTCTCTATTTATCTGTCTCATAATAGCTATGCATCCAGGATTACAGTGCTCAATATCACCTTTAGAGCATCTATACTCTCTACTGTGGGGAGGGCTATAGCTCAGGGGCAGATCACTTGTTCAGTCTCTTGTAGTATCAGCAAACAAACAGTAATATCCCTGTAAAGAAAACTCTGTACCAGTGGTTCTCAACCTTCCTTAGTCTGTGATCCTTTAATATAGTTTCTCATGTGGTGGTGACTTAAAACAATAAAATTATTTGTGTTGCTATTTCCTAACTATAATTTTGCTACTGTTATGAATCATAATGTAAAATCTGATATGCAGAGTGGTCTTAGGTGTCCCATAGGTTGAGAACTACTGCTCTGTCTTCTTCCTGACTGAGCGTTGTCTTCTCCATTAGTTCATTGTATTCTTATCTTCTTGCCTTCACTGCAGCCATCTATTGTCTTCTCGTAATTACTTTTGCTCCAATCCTTCTTCTCTTACATTCCCAAGTCATAATCTAGAGAGACACTAATAAAGTTTAAATCAGATTATGTTCTTCTACACACAAAAATCTTTGATTTGCAACTATTTCAAATGTTAAGTGACAAAGTCTTCAAAGACCAACTCAATCACTTGTAGTTCTCATGTATAAGTACAATCTTTTATATTTATAATTATACTCATAGCTCCTCTGTCCTTCATTCTGCTTTGGTCAAAGTGACCTTCTGGATGTCCCTCAAACATGCTGTTCACTCAGCAACTTTTAGCTGTCTTCTCTGTTTATATGGCGTGCTCCTTCATCCCATCAAATCTCCACTCACTACCATGTTCATAACAACATCTTCCTCGACCATTTTATAAAAATTCTAATTCATCTCTGTCATCATCAGTTCTTCCTTTGATTCTACATAGGTGTGCTTCTCTCTAGAACACTTATCAGACTGATTTACTGTGGTTACTTTGATTGAAATAACCTAAGAGTGATAGTGACAATTTCTGTATCTTACTTACCATTGTACTCCCTTTCCACAGAGAGAGAATCTTAGGACAGAGTAAGAGGATTTTCATTGCCTTGGCTGCTGGCTTCCCTCATATGGCTTCTGTGCTACTGTTTTCTATGGTGAGTGCTTCTCTTAAGATTGATATTTATTAACAGACATTATTTTTGTGATTTCTGGTAATTCCACCTTCCTCTTTTGCTGTGAACTGAATTATGTCCTTTTGAAATTTACAAGTTCAAAATCTTACCCCTCACATGATGATAATTGGAAATACAACCTTTGAGAAATAATTTGGTGTAAATGAGGCCACAAGGGTGGCCTCCTAATGGGATTAATACCTCTCCCTCCAATTTTCTCTTGCTCTCTCTCAGTTGCCCTCCCTCTTTTATGAGGGTTCAGTAATCAGGCAATCCTTTCTCTGAAATCCAGGAAGAAAAAACTCACCAGTTCATGAGAACTAATTTACAATGGCACTATTCTGATTTATAAAAGTGGGTGGAATGATGAGTGAGTGATGGATTTAGACGTTTTGCTGAGGAGATTTCAAAGCAAGGTGCAAAAGGAAGCCCTTACTAATAGGTCATCTGAAAACACATAAAGACTGAATTGAATCAAAGAAGGAAGTGGTAGCTTTAAAAAAGTCATAATATGAGGATCTAAAATCTTCAGTCTATGTTTATATTACATCAAGAAAGTATGGCTGAATAAGCATTTAGGACAGAATCCGCCTTAGGACAGCCCAGGAATAAAGTTAGAAGTATGGAAGTAGACTCCAGCAGGTTGAATGAAAGGGAAATGAAAAAGTGGGGCAGAATATAGGAACTTGTTTGGGCCAAACTAACAAAAACACCTTTGCATTTATAGTTTTACAGCATTGCTGCACCCACAATTACGACCATTTGTTGTATGAACTTCACATCATTTTTTAGTGAATACCATTTTAAAATATCTCAATTTGAGGACTCTGTCTAGTTTTCATGAAAGTTCCACTGAGACGGAGTGTATAAATAATTTTGAGCAAATGGAACAACTAACAGCAAACAGATTTTTAAGAGGAAAAGTAGTCTTTCACAGATTTACACTTGATTTTTACAGATATCACAACACATCTAGTGAATACAAACAGCTGTAGTAATTCTAGCTAAAGGATCAAGTGGACTACTAGAGACCTCAAAGACTGGGAGAAGTCCAGGTATGCTGCCTGCCCAACAAACTTCCCCACTCTTGGCCTTTGTCCATCCTATCTCCAGTGCCCCACTCTTCTAATCAACATACCCCAGGCCCCATTTGGATGGAGACTCTCTGCTATGCTGGAGACCAGCCTGAGGAAGACTCCCAGCTCTACTAGAGACCTCACAGACTTGGAGAAGCCTAAGTAAGTTTCCCTTCCCCCAAACTTAAACACTCTCTAACTATCTAGGTGTTTCCCTACCCTATCCTCTGTCCTGTCCCCTCCTACTTGCTATGCCTCAACCTCCAACAAGAGCATAGACTCCCCACTCTACTAGGGACCTCACAGACTAGGAGAAGTCCAGGTAGGATATCCACAAGCCAAACTCCCTCATTATCTCACAATCTTTGTGTCTCTCCATGCTATCACCAGTCCTGTACTCTTCCTAGTGGACTTTCCTAAGCTTCCATCTGGGTCAGAGACCTCTCAAACTACCATAGACTACATAGGCACTGGTAGAATTTCAAGTCACACAGACAAAAAGAACAGAAAGGAAACAGAAACCAAAGAACAAAACACCAACCCAACAAAGACAAAGTCAGAAATTGGTACCTAGACATTTAATTACCCTAAACCCAGATATCTAGAGGCCATCATAACAACACAAGAACCAACAACCAAGGCATAACATCTTCACCAGAAACCTACTATTTTACTACAGCAAGCCTTGAATATTTTAACACCACAAAAGCACTAGAAAAAGACATTACAACAAACTTTATAAAGATGATTGAGATGCTTAAGGAGAAAATGAATTAGTAATTTAAAGAAATTCAGGAAAGCACAAACAAATAATTGGAGGGAATGAATAAATCCCTTAAAGAAAACCAAGAACAAACAAACAAATAATTGAAAAAAAAAACAAACAAAAAACTGTTTAAGATCTTAAAATGGAAAAAGAAGCAATAAAGAAAACATAAACTGAAGGAATTCTGGAAACGAAAAATAGAAGTATGTGAACAGGAACCACAGACACAAGCATCACCAAGTGAACATAAGAGATGAAAGAGAGATTCAGGCATTGAAGATATAATGGAAGAAATGGATATACTAGCCCCCCTCCCCCCAAAAAAATTAAATCTAAAAAGTTCCTGATAGAAAATATCCAGGAGATCTAGGACTCAATAAAAAAGGACAAACCTAAGAATAACGAGAAGAGAAGAAGGAGAAGATGGAGAAGATTCTGAGCTTAAAGGCACAGAAAATTTTCCTACAATAAAGAAGGAGATACTTATAAAAGAACAAGAAGCTTACAGAACACAAAATATATGGGACAAGAAAAGAAAGTCCCCATCACACATAATGATCCAAACAGTAAACCTACAGAACAAAAAAGAATATTAAAAGCTGAAAGGGTTAGGCAAGTAACATATCAAAGCAGATCTATTAAAATTACTCTCAGCTTCTCAATGGAAACTATAAGTCAGAAGAGCCTAGACAAATGTACTGCAGACTCTAAGTGACCACTGATGCCAGCTCAGACTACTGTACATAGAAAAAAAATTCAATAACCATAGAAAGAGAAAACAAGATATTTCATGAAAAAACCAAATTCAAATAATATATATCTACAAATCCTGACCTACAGAATGTACTAAAAGGAAAACTCCAATGTAAGAAGGTTAACCACATCCACAGAAACATAGGCAGTAGTTACAATTTTAGAGTTTTGGATTTTTTAAAAAAGCACAGAAATATAATATTTCTGAATATATTTTCAGTTTAATCACAAGTGTAGGATATGGAGCTGCTTCAGATTGTCCACAGCAGCTGATTATGATTTGCATTGTGCTCTAGCAGGGTCGTGATTTTGCCAGTTGCAAATAGTTTCTGTGATTGTGTGATGTTTGCAATTCTGGGAACTTTTTAGAGTGTATATAAATGCTAGGGCCCTGAGAGGTATGGTAGGTTGTTGATTGCTTGTTTTTGTTGTTTATTGTTACTGTTCATGGTTTGTTAAGTAGTCATGTGCAAAAAAGAAACATCAAGAAGAAATTAGATATCTTGACAGCAAAGTCAAACTTGCCCCAAGGAACTTGATGTCCCTAATCAGCAGGAAATAGTCTCATGATAACATTGCCTTTTTTCTGGCTCCTGACTTTACTGAGGGATCTCTTTCCTTCGATCGTTGTTTCTCCTATCTCATGTTAGTGGGTTAAAAAGGTAGAAGAAAAGGGGTAGAGAGGGGTGGAAAAAAGAAGACACAAAGTAGCAAAGACTAGCTGCAATAGGCAATAAATAATCTCTCACCAGCGAAATCACAAGAAGGGAAGTACCACCACTGCCATTACTACAACCTCTGACAACAACAGCAGCATAACAGAAATTGGTCATTGATATCTCTCAATATCAATGGATTCATGTAGTATTAATATTTTTAATAAATTTTGGCATGGGATTCCTTGGTGCCTTAGACCATTTATGTTCTTGGCTGAAAGACACACAGTCTTTATATTTTAATATGCCTTAAACAGGACAATAGGTGGGCAGCTGACTAACCATCATGCTGTTAGAATCTACCTCCTGCCAATAACTCTAAGTTACTACTTACTAATTTCTATGCTCCATCTTGGTTGCTCTTGACTTCAATTAGTCAGCCCTTTGGGCCATGTTTTCTTGGCCCAGAACCCAGGGCACTCTCCTTGCTTCTGTATCCAATGGTCTTCACCCTTCTGCTTTTTCATGGTCCCCAAAACCCAGCCTATGTCTCACCTCCCCAACTACTGGCTTCTGGCATCTTTATTTAGCCATCAGAATTAACTGGGGAGAGCTTCCCAGAAGCTATGAGCAGATCCTCTCATGGAAACAGTTTTGGAGGATCCAATTAGCATTAGAATACAAGCAACTGCAGATTCAATTCCCCAATTTTAAGACATAGGCTTACAGAATGGATGTGAAAACAGGATCCATCCTTTGGCTGAATGCAAGAGACACACTTCAATATCAAAGACAGAATGAAGTGCAAACTTAAGGGTTCTTTGGAAAGTCAGTTGTGTTGGATGATGGTTTGCTACGGCACACACATGAAGGACTATTTCACTAAAATGGGCACAAGTGAACGAATAAAGCCAGCTCATGAAAAAATGTTTCAATGAAGCAGACCTAGAGAAAAATGTTCTACTAAAGCAAGCTTGTGAAAGGACATGTGATAGAGGAGATTCTTTGTTAATGAAATGCATCTATTGGTCCACCTTACATTGAATAGTTGAGCTCCATTTGTGAGGACTCTATAGAGAGAAACACACCAAAAACATTTGTTGGTGTGCTGCAGTTTCTTGCCACTTTTGAGGACTTGGGCTGATTGGCAGAGTGATGTCAGCTGTGACAAGACCCATGGAGGACACATGATGTTTGGAGGGATGATAAAAAGGACAGTGATGGAGGCTGAGCTAGGCTTGATTATAAAGCTAGCTGTGTAATACTTGTTAGTCTAGATCTTCTCTGATCTTGACTTCTCTGAGAGAGGCACAACTAAGAACTTCTGGAATCCTCCTGGTTCCACCTAGTTCCAAGAGTGCCAAGGCTGAGGTTTGGCCATCTCTGATACATAGTGCCACCACTGCTGATATGTGTTTGTTATCTCAACTCTACTGAACTGGACTGCTGGTATATCCATGAAATGTTTGCAAGTGGATCAAGCTGCTGCTGCTGCTGACCTGTGAACTGAACTGCTAATTTCCTGATAACACAGATGGGACTTGCTCTAAAGTACCATTTCTAAACAGGTCCACTTCTCCCATATCATTTCTCTTCTACTACCTCTGGTGGGTGGTAGGCAAGAAGGGAAGATTAAAGTGTTTAAAGAACAACATTATTAACAATATCATTAAAAATAATGATTGAAAAAAACTAAAGTTACAATAGACATTACCTAAGAGTTAAAGGTTGTAAAACTGAAGAAGAAGAAGAAGAAGAAGAAGAAGAAGAAGAAGAAGAAGAAGA